>JAQFYM010004629.1:0-15003 GCA_034694785.1 Agrenia bidenticulata
AAAAATAAAAAATGTAATAAAAACAAAGTTAAAAGAAAATGTAAAAAGATGAAAAAATGTGGCAAATGATATATGTTCAAAAAAATTTAAAACAGGTTAAAAAAAGTATAAATAGTGTTTTTTATTTTTTCGGTTTTTTTTTATCAGATTTTTTTAGTTTTTGATTTAGTTTTTGATTTTTTTTTTGATTTTTTCTTAATTTTTTCTTAATTTTTTCTAATTTTTTTACATTTTGCAACATTTTTAAACCTTTTAAACACTTTTTGTATTTTCTTTACATTTTTTTGAATTTTTGATTTTTACAAAATATTAATTTTCAATAAAAACAATTTTTATTAAAATTTAAAATTTTGACAATATTTTTAAAATATTTTTAAATTTTAAAAAAAACTATATTTAGCAAGTTTCTATTAAATTTTTGCATTTTATAAAATTAAAATTCAAAAAATTATTAAATTTTTTTTAGTTTTGCACCCTTAGAGGCTCCAAAATACATATAAGTGCAAATTTTTGCTGCCAAATTGACAGAAAACACATATACGCGCTATTTTTAAGTATGATTAATGGAAAAAACATATATTTGCTTTTTTTTGATGTCGGATTGGCAACAAACACATATTTGGCATACGTTTGCACCGCATAAAGCATATAAAACATATATGTGCATCTTTTGCCGTGCTGACAAAAAAACATAGGCGTGCGATTTTTTATGTTATTTTCACTTAATCCTTACATATATAGCAATTTTAAAATGTCAGATTTGCAGAAAACATATATGTGCGCTTACTTTTTGTTTCGGATTAAAATAACAACAAAAATATAACGAGTTCAGTATTGTCAAATTTGCTGAAAAGATCATTAACAAAAGTTTTTACTTTCAATTTCTAATACCAATAAATTACCAAATAAATAATATTTTTCTATATTTCATATAATCTTAATACGATCAAAAAAGCAAGTGTAACCGAACAACTCTTTATTGTCAAAAACACAAACTAAGCATATTATTTCTAGCTTATTTTTATTTTTGAGCTCATTTCACAAATAAATATAAGAATGCAACAAAAAAAACTCACAATATTTTTTTGATTATTAAACCTTATACAAATAAAACAGGATAGAGGACTGTATTTCGTTTTTATTACTAAAATCCTGTATATTCCTCAAAAAAAAATTATTATCCCCTTGAGAAGATTCTATATCACATAATGAATTGAAAAAGTAGTCGTTAATACATACATTTATGATGTCAACAACAAAAATTACGCATAATATTATATAAATATTTTTATTTTTATGCATATTTTACAAAAATAAAAAATATAAGAATGCAACAAAAAAACTCACAATATCTTTGTTAATCCACCAGAAACTTTTTATAGAGGATAGAGGGAAGGATTTCGTCTTTTTTTCCATATCCTGTTTATTCCTCAATATAAGTTTATTATTCCCCTTTTGAAATTATTTATATATACATTATGGTGCAAAAAAGTAGGTGTAAAAAATCACTAATATGATAATAACAACAAAGATTAAACATAATATTGTAAAAATTATTTTTTTTATATGCAAATTTTACAAAAATATAAAATATAAAAATGCATAGAAAATCACGAAACTAGCGGTTGGATAAGTAGGTATTTCGCGGATTATTGTTTCTACGCGAAGGAAAAGACATATTAGAAAAGTACTTATTTATTTGCAACTATTTTACTTTTATACCTTTTTTATAGAACATAAGTTTTTTCTAGTTCGATTGCTATATTACATAAAATAATTAAACTTCCAGCCCAATTTCACTCTCTTTGGGCTAATTATGCATATAATATCGGCTCCTGCGGAGGGCTATGAATCTTGTTGCTTCGCATCAATTTTCGGACCTTTCGCTTAAGTCTCAGGTAGTAGTCCTCTCCAGGAGCGAAGCGACGCCAGAGCGCGAATCGACCCTTTTCCTGGGCTCAGGTAACCTATCTGATGCTAAAGGCATCAACAATAGCTATAACTAGTGTACGTAAGACAAATAACACAAGAAAGACAATTGATAGCGTTATTATTACTAAAATCCTATATATACTTAAAAAAAAATTATTTTTCTCTCCTGTGAGAGATAACACATAGATACACAAATATGTATAAAAGTAGGTGTTTAAGAGCAGGGCTTCTTAATTAAGCACGTTTCGTGCATTTTTTATTTTACCGTGCCCTTACCGTGCAAAAATGAAAATATTTATACCAATTTACAACAACTGCAACAAGTAGATCAGGAAAATTATGAAAGCACATTACTCATGTCAGTTGCAATACCATCTCAAAAGCAACAAAATCAGTAACGTCTATCATGATAGCCCAATTTGACAACCATATAACATATCCTGGGTATAAGTACAAAAGAAGTTAAAACGCAAGATGAAAATGACATACAAGAGTTGAGTTTATTAAAATCCCATCCTATGCCTAAAAATAAATCTGATGAGAAAGAAATATCGGAACTTCGAAAAATAAATGATGAACACAAGAATTGCAGTCAAAAGTCAGTTTTCAGAAAATATAACAAAGAAATTTTTATATGTGGCTTTTTATTTTTTAGTAAAGGATAATGTTTATTTACCTGTTTGTATTTTGAGCTGAAAGCTATTATAAAATACCTCTATGTGCTAAGACAAATTAAAAAATCACTTAAATAGTTTTCACGCCAAGGAAACCAAAAATGTTGGTGAAAAGTTTTATGAAAACAAGTTAAATGATTATATTAAAATTTTAACAGCTGAGTATGAACAAGTTAATATTTCAATATTGAAAAAGCACCAGTTGTCCAGTTTTATAATTGCTGAATTACTTGCCCAAAAGATATACCTCATACACTTGCAGAAGATATCATTTTCCCAATATTTGCATAAAATCGTACCTTTATATTTTGGGCCCAATGCTGGTAATATGATTAATGTTATTCCATGTTCAAATGATACAATGAGGCTACGGATTAACTAAATAGGAGAGACATATGAACACAGTTGATTGAATCTATAAAAAATTCAGAGTTTTTTTAAATTCAAGTAGACGAAAGTCATGACAAGGCGTGCAAAAATAACCTGCTTTGTTATGTTCGGTACTCAAATAATATTACGATATGTGAAGATTATTTATTTTGCCGTCAATTACATTTAACAAGCAAAGGAACAGACATTTTTTACATTATAAATTGTATTTCATTGAATAATCCTTAGATTGGCAAAGTATAAGTTAGTATTGTACCAATTAAGCTGGATCCATGGTTGGTAAGAATTTTGGACTCATTTTACATATTAAAAATATAAATCCGAATATTATACTTAACCATTGTGGTATCCATAAACAAAAACTAGCAGCAAAGAAGACCCATAAATTGTTATGCTCAAGGAACTTGTAATATATTTAAAATGATTAATTTCGTTAAAGGCAGCCCCTTACGGACAAGAATTTTTAAAAAGATATCACTTGAAATAGATGGAAATAAGAAAGGGGTATTATATCATATTCATGTACGATGGTGGTCATGTGGATTATCACCAAAACAGGCTTTTGAAAAAAAAAGCCGCTTTACTTGAATATTTTGTGGAGATAAAAAAGGAATCATATGTTCAATTACTTAATGATGAAATTTATCTACTTAAATTATAGTTTCTGAAAGATTTCTATTTATTTCTTAATAATACAAATCGCAATTTACAGGGGAAACAAAAGTATTTTTTACCTTTGGGGATGCATATTGACACTTAAAGAAAAATGTAAACTGTTTTATGATTCAATTTCCACGGATGATTTAAGTGCACCTTAATCCATTTGCAGTAATCCTAATCTGCATAAAATTAAATTTGAAATTTGTATTATTTTATCTGAGTGCATAAGTGGAATTTCAACTTACTTTCCTACATTGAATACTGATTTTGAAATTAATAAATATATAATTTCACCATTTGAAAAATTCAGCCGACAATGTCTAAATTTGAGTCCAAAATGTTATGATGAACTTTTTTGCAATCTATATGATCAACAAATCAGGCGAATATTTGCAAAAAATAAATTTATTGAAAATTTTTGGTGTGAAGTACTGTTCAATTTTTCCATTAATATCACAGCAAGCGTTATAGTTTCTATCACGATTTTCTTCTACATATGCATGCGAAGCTGTTTTTAGTGCAATGAATAACATAGTAACCAAACATAGGACTTGTTTGAAAAATGTGGATTCTGAATTGAGAATTTCTCAATCACAGACAAATATGAAAATTGAAGATGGGCAAGTTCGTATAAGGCAAATGTGGTCTATTAAAATCATTATACCGTGTTTTAAAGCAGTTTAAATTTTTAATATGTGTTTTACAAGCATTTTTATCTATTATAACTTTGTAATGCACGGTTTTGGGGTCTAAATAAATTATATTGCACGATTAAATTTTTAGTTAAGAACCCCTGCTCTAATGAATCGGTATGGATGACTAAAAGATTATTTTAAATTATTATTAAAAATGAAATGATGAAACAACTTAATAAAAAAACGTTATTATTACTGAAAAAAAATTATACATAAGATATCAGAACAAAGTAATATAAAGTTTCAATTTATGCCGCCAATTACAACTATTCCAGTCGAAACCTTTGATCATGTGATTATTGGGTTTTAATACGCATTATGTAGATACCTCCTAACTAAAATTTGAAATAACTTCAGGCATTACAATCTAACGTGGTTTGTATGTTACACATTTGTGATGTCGTATCATATAATTGATTTACCAGAGTATTGTTCGTTTTACAACAATAAAAAATTGTTTGAAAAATATAAAAAAAACAACCCGCCTACGGTCGAAATCAGTGACAAGCGATATTGTTTTTACCATCTACGAAGGATAAAATTTTTATGACCCAGTTAAAGGATTCAAATATAATGAAGGAACCTTTTAAATAGTCGGACTAAGTCTGCGTGCAAATCAATACTGGAAAATCCTTAATTAATTATCGACGAAAAGGAATGCAATACATTCTAAATCAACAGTAAAATATACAAATAAGGGCAATGATTCAGATTCACTAAGAAAATATGAAAATCATTTATAAGTACTAAGAATTTTTTTTACTACTCATATACCAAGCATACATATAAAACTTGTAGATTTTGTTAGAAGAATACAAAGGGTATTATTACAAACTTACTTGATCTATGTTAAAATCTTTTTTTAAGCACTCGTATATTTACTTTATTATTATAATAATTTTTCCGGCTTTATCATACATTGTATGTTTCTCTACAGACTTGTTGATTAGATTTTGATGTTAAATAACATAGTAGATATTACTGCAAAACGTATTGCCTGTATGCCATATATTTCTTTTTCTTAGAATGACATCGCTGAAGGTATCGTATTTGTTGCTTTACAGAAACCTCTCTTTGCTCATTAGTTCATTCATACATAAAACTCTCTTATTAAAAATTCTCTGTAGAAGGGTAGAAAAAAAATACATTTAAATCGAAACTATGATTGCCTTATAGATAGGCCTCGCAAAATCTACCGGAAAATAGGGGTACAAAAAAAGTGGATCCGGTAGATTTATACCGGAAATTTCCTTATTAGTTTATATGCGAAAAAGTAATGCAAAAAAAATCCGGTACTAAAGTATCGGAAAGTATGGGATTGGAACTTCTAAGGGGGGACTATAAGAGATAATAATTAATGTTAAAATTAATAAAGAATAAATGTTAATTACTGTATTTACCTAATAACTTTTTATTTAAATATACAAAATTGAGAATTTTACGATTTTTATTGGTAAAAGAATGTCGTGCATCTCCAAGTACTGTCCTATACTTAGAAAAACTACGCTCAACGACTACTGATGCACGTGGGACAAAACCATAGAATTGATCATGAGAATTACATCGTAGTGCATTGTAAGCCAACAAAAATTTTATACCAGGATTTTTGTCAAGATAATATTAGTAATAGCAGCTGAGATCTTCAAAAGGATGCAACAAAATTTTCAAATCATCTAAAATGTTAAATTAATCTTCCACTGAAACCCCGTCTCTCTCGAGCATTTTGATATTTTGGGGAACGTTTTTAAAATTTAAAGCAATATTAAATTGATTTTTTATTAATTTCCCATTAAAAATGTGATAATATTCCGATTTTTTGATTTTATAATATCCTTATATAAATTTACCCATATTAATATAATTTTCATATAAATAGCTTGTAAACTCAAGCCATTTCTCCCACCTTACGAAAATTGGGAACTTTGGAATAGGCAAATTTGTTATATTTTTAAAAAGGTCTTGCATTTTCTTGTTATTTATCAAAGTTCGCTTACAAAAGACAATTATTAAATCTAGATCATTTGTTTTATTTCGTATTTTTCCAGCAATATTGTGAACAAGGTGGGCAATGCAACTCACATGTTTCATCTTTTTAAAACATTCTTTCAGCAGAGACCCATTACGAAAATATTCGGTGTTTGGTTTAGAAAAAAAAACATAATAAAATTATATTTATTCTATATATTTCCTAATAAATTATTTAAATCATCACTAATTGCAGTAAAATAATTATGGGCGGGTGAACTAACCACTTCAATTGTAGTTAGTAAATATTGAATGGGTTTTTTAAAATTTCTTAAAATAGTAATTATTATATTCAAAATTGATTTCCCTCTTGCATCAGTAGTGCTTACGGATATAATAAAAATTTTTTCTCTTTGCACAAATTTTTGTTCTTATTTCACTTATCATAATAGAGACTAGGAACTGGTTTTGTACGATAGTATGTACAAAAGTAGGCGGGGAAATACAGATCAACTTCGTAATGTTCACTAAAAACTTGAACATCAGTATCACTTAGACTGTAATTCATTCTAGTTATATAGTTAATTAATTTTTTGTTAATTATTCTTGCGCTCCAAATAAAACTCATTTAACAATAGCAGAGTTATTGGTGTCAATATTTAAACGCTTTAAAATAAACGCAGTGCTATTATGCTTTTTAATATTCCCTACACTATTTGCTGGAATAAATGTAAAATAATGGTCGGATAACTCACATCTCAAACTACGATCAATTATTGCTATTTCAGGATTCATTTTTATAGATTAACTATAAAGAAAATTCATCCAAAGTCTTCTGCGTTATCTAGTTTTTTACAAAGCTAACAACAAAATACCGCGAGGAGGTAAAATTGGGAAGTAAATTTTGAGGTAAATTGGTGGGTATGGTTTTTTAAGATAAAAAATCAAGTAAATATTTTTTAATAAATTTATTAAACTTTCGGTATAAAATGACATGTTTAAAATATCTTTTACCATATTTATATATTAAAAAAACTGAAAATAACATCAAAATAAAAAAGGTATCATAATTTTGTCTATGGAAAGGTTTTGAAATTTATTTTATAAACATTTTTGCATAAGTTTTGTTACGATTAGCAGCTTAATGCTGTTCTTTGCTTGCAATACTACAAAAAGTCGCCAAGTAATACATAGAATATAAAAAAATATACAATGTCTTTAATAAAAAAACAAATTCTTAAGATTAGACAAACTTTCAGACTTTTCTTGGGTGCAAATTCAGTTTTGTTTTTTAAATGCAATTTTACAAGAGTAAACGCATCTTCTACCATCAGAAAGGCTTGTATGACAGTATTTTTGATTTATTATAGATACAACAATTACTTATTTTTTTCTTTGATTTTTGGTATTTTTTCGTCTCTTTTTTGTATCGGATCCTAAAATTCTGGTAGAATTTGCTAGGCCTACTTATAGAACTGGGTTCTAAACTTTATTTGATTCTTAAGCCTATGATAATGCAATATTAAATTTGAGACACGAAAAAAAACTACGGAAAACAACAAGAATAAAAATATATATTTTATAAAGTACAATTTAACATTTACCTACGCGTAAAAAACCTTTTCCTATATGTATGTCAAATAAAATCTTGTATATGTGAGTTGAGCGTTAGATTTATAATAGTAAAGAAAATAAAAATCACACAAATAATTGTAAATAAATACATCAAACATGTGCTAAGATATGGTTTTGATGTAATAAGTGCCTAAATATTTTACTAATTTATCTTTAACATTTTGTTTTGACATATTCTTACTGCAAGATTTACGCTATAAATAATGGCTTACTACTATATAGAACAAGTATGTGGACGATAAACTTCAGTCTATATAAAAAAGAGGAACCTTACTGTAAAAACAACCTCGTCTGGTCAAAAGTGTGATTATAATAGTATGTTAAACTTTTGTGTATTGCGACAATTAACATATATGCATGATTATTGACTGTCAAAACTTTAACCATTATTTTGTGATATTTTTAGTATCCTTTTGAGCCATTCGTCAGGCTCAAAAAAGATACATGAATCAATTTACGGGTGTAAAGATACCTTGAATTAGAAGAAAGCCAAGTATGTGTGTTTATATCATTTACGCGTGCAACATGTTTTGTTTTTAGAATTCCTGTATTTTTTTGAAATTTTATATTCACTTTATATCATTTGATTTTTCTGTCATTTTGAGTCAAGAAAAGGCCCGTAAAATAGCTTTGGCTTCAATTGAGCTAAGTTAATAACCCCTGTTATATATGGAAACTATTGCACAAAAAAGAATATTTTTGAGACAAAAAAAGCAAAAAATATTACTTTTCATATGTAAATTTGACATAGTTTATGACAGATTATTTGCGATAATTGCTCTGCGGAAACACAAATTAATAAGAAATAAATATTTTATAGCTAATCAATAGAAACTTTAATATAAAAAAGAATTATACTAATTTAGTTTAAAAGAACATTGCCGTGCTATTAAAAATTTTGGTTTTGTTTTTTCGAACAACAACACAGCTGAATAAAAAGATGTGTTGCTTTTTGTACGAAAAGTGCAAAGTGAAGTTTGTATTTCATTGTATAAACTTATTGAAACAAGCAATTGACCAAGTAAATATACAGCATTTATATCAAAGTTCGTTGTACTTTACTTCAGAGGTAAATACGTAGTTTGTTCCAGTGGTTGTAACTAAACAAAATTCAAAACTAACAGCAGAAACGTAGTTTTTTGGTCGTAATTTGCACCCAATATATGCAAACATTTTTTAATTTTATTGAAACAATTCAGTTTTTATCCATATTTTTTTACTCAGTTACTTTACAAAAATGGTCGATGCACAAATATTAATGTAGTTGTGATATTGGAATAAATATTTATGATTAGTAAATCTGTAAAAAATAAATATAGTTTGTTTTTTTTTGTTTATTTCTTTTTGACAACTGAATTATTGCAAACAGGTTTATATTATTAGAAATCAGTAGAAATTAGTTGCAACCGTGTCAAAATTGATCTAAACTGAAGTAATCCAATATAAATAGCAAAATCTCTTGCAAATATGTCAAGATCGCAGTCACCGTGTCAAGTTAAAATGCCAATGTGTCGATATTGAATACTAATATGTCTAGATTGGTTGGTAGTGTGTCAAAATAAGCCAAAACGCGTTTTTAAGTAAAAAAAGAACTCGATGTAATCTTTACGCCATAGTTACGTATATAACTAATATTATTGAACGATGCTATTAGTGACATCTTACAAAATGTTTACAAATGCGTGCCATCTGAGGTTTAAAAAAAAACCTCTTTTTTAAAGTAACAACTTCTTTTAAAAAAAATAAACTTTTATAGTTGCCACAATTATATTTTTATATATAAAATTTACATCTAAGTAATTGCATGCTCTAATAAAAAAATTGGCCACCGATATATAACATATAAAACTAAAAATGAACCCTTTTTAATACACAAATATGCACCTAAAGCGTGAGTGTTAAATATGTGCACATTAAAACAAAAATGATAGTTTTGTATAACTACGTTCGTCATTAAATATATTAAAAAAATTTCATGTCTTATTTGCAGTTCGATATATCCGTAGCGCAAGTGTTGCGATTAAGGTTGTCAGAAATAAGATATTAGACAAAATAAGCTACTTCTTAGGTCTTTAACAATTACTTTGGTTTCTTTGACACCAATTTTGTCTTTATCATTTTAATGTTGTCTTTATCCATTTTTTTTTGCCAAAATGCTTTATGACAGTCACAATTAAAAATATATGGGTTGGATAAAGATACAAATGCAAATTTTTAAATTGTATTTATAATATACGAGAATGCACTTTCAGGCATGAAAATGTGGCGTTGGTAGTTTAAACACACAGCGTATAAACCAATATGACGTAAGTTTTTTGGAAGAAGATGCTCGATTATCGATGGCTATTTACTAGATAGTCGCAAGTCATACATTGCAGAATTTGTACCTATTTCACCCTTGCATTATCTATGGCATTTGTAAAGTACATTTTGAAACAACAAAATACATGCAAAACCACGAAAAGAAAGTAGAACCGTAAAGGGTGCTATAAATACTGTAAGATTTTGTCAGAAAAAACGTAACTTATGATTGTAAAAAATCTTAGAGTACTAAAAGCTTTTGACAAACGGTCTACTGCGTATATATCTGCATAACTACATATAAAATTGCCTATTAAGGCAAAAAAAATACTTTACAACTGCATAAATTAGAACCGAAACGCAAATAAGTATAATTATACAAATGCACCACATCGATGCAACGTCTGTGAACAGATTTGGCGATAAATAGTCCCAAAAAAAATTATTTATAGATTGGATGTAACCTTATTATGTAGCTAAAGCACGGAAAAGCCCCTGAAAGGACTATCCTTACAAAAAAGTCACTACCATTAGATAACAGAATAAGAAGTGCGTTGTAAAATAACACAATAAATGCATGGTCTATAAAAAAGAAGCGATTATACATTTTATCAACATAAATTTTAGGCATATCTTACTGAGAATTTAAATTTTTAAAATAATTCTGGTTTTTCTTTTTGCGTATTCATGATTGAAAAAATTGTTTTGTATAAATGTCGCGCAGACTTGTATATAAATGTATTGCACTGGCTTAGAGTTTTACATTTGCCGCCTTACTCATTATCCTCCTCTCCTATATAAAAGCCTTGTATATATATAAAGATTACGTTCGACAAAAAAATTATACTGACATAGCTGATTTACATAATTCTATACATTGGATGGGTTTTAGTCCGTCCGGAAGATTAGATACGCTTGAAACGACATGTAAAGCGTAAACTCAAAATTGTTCTACAAAATGAGACTCGTAACAAGTAGTTTTTATTTTATTGTTTTTTCAGTTCTTTACTATCAAAAAAAAATGTTAAAATGTGTTTGATAGCAAAACTACGAAAGCAAAATGTTAAAATGCGATTTTGGTATAAAAAATGCAAAATAGATAAACAAAAACAAAAATATAGTAATTTGTTGCTATATTATATTTCTATCAATAAAATGCAAAATTAAACTAGAAAAACGAAATTGACATGCAAAAATATAGACTAGACATAAAAACTCTGAATAGATCGATTGCAACAATAATGTTACTTTAGTGGCACACCTAATTACTCATACAAGATGTTCTTATATCAAAGATTCGCGTTACAAAAATTAAACCAGAAGATTTTACCTGTCAAAAATCTGCCCTTTTACCTATATATTTTTTTCATATGGTAAAATACACATGACTAAAATAGATCTTGTTTACAAAAAACACGCGTACATAAGTATTTAAAAGAAGAATTTTTTTTGCCTTTTAATGCTTTTAAGTTTTCGAACAGCTACACCACAAATGCATTTCCGTAGTGAGTAAATCCAAGACACTGGTAAATTTATTAAAATTTAACGTAATGTGTAAGTAGTAATTTATAAGCATATTAATTACATAATAGTTGTGTTTCTGACACAAAAAAGGCTTAAAATACACCCTAAAATATTAAAGAATAGTAGTTTGGCAGCAAAAACGTGCTAATATTGTTTTCATTTGCGTTTTTATATGAAAATGCTAGCTAAAAAAATCTTAATTATTTGTACCAAAAAAATCAAAAAATCACTATTGTTTTAAGTGTCTTTTCTTGCTTTTTATAACAAAAAAAAGTTTTTACCCCTTTTCGAAAAAATGTAAAAAAGAAACTAAAATAACTTTTGATGAGTTAAAAAAATGTAGTATGACAGTTTAATTCAAGACACAAATACGTAAAAGAAATAATCTATATTGCGATAAGTTTTGTGAATTTAGGTGCTGTAAATGCGCATTTTACTTGCGCTACAAAATTATATATAATTTGGGCGCACTTGCGGGCTTTTTTTTAGCTATAACAATACAATTTTTATGTTTTTTTACATATAGATTATGGTAAAAAAAAGTTTAATGGAAATTGCAGCATTAAAGTGGTACTAAATGTAGCAAAAGAGTTTTATTTTAATTATATTACTTTGTAGTCTCATATAAATATATATTAAGCCATTTCAAAGGTGCAAACAATTTTTGAGCATGTAATTTATCTACATTTATTGTTAAATTAAAAAAAAAATAATAATAAATACGTAATCACGATTTATGAGTTTGAAAAAGAATTCTATACAACCTATGTGTAACCGAAATTACAGGTAATATTTCTCGCGTCAAATGCCTGTGTAACGGTATCATTTTAAAAGCAGATCAGTGCAGTTCGTTTTTTGTGCATGAGGTCAAGTGTTCGAAGCTATGCCACTCTAATGACTTTGCGTATATAGCACGTGTTTTTTAACATTCTGCGAAGAGCATAAAAAACGAAATAAAATACCCATATAGGGGCAAATACATACAACTATTTTTTTTGTATGGAATTACAAATAAATACTATAATTATATGTAAAAAAAATTTTAATTTTTTTGAGTGCAAAAAAAGATGTTATAAATAAAACTAACAAAAGCTTTAAATTAATAAAAATTTTCTCATTTCCGTTTTCTTCAGTCCCTATGATCACATTTACTGTTTCAGCATATAAGAATTCTATTATATATTGGTATAGTTGGTAAACAGCATGGACTAAATTGTACGGTTTTCACTGCAAAAAAAAACAAACGCCAAGCTTTTTTTAAAATAAAAAATACAAGGATACAATATTTAGGTGTTTTTTGTAAAATAGTATCATGTATCATATTATCATACCATGTAACACAATTGTCAATTTTTGCCATGATATCATTGTAATTATATTTTTGTAATCAAAAATGAGTACCAATGTTGATCACTTTATATTATTTTTATTGATTAGATCATTTGTAAAAGCATGCATATAAACATTATCTACGAATAAATGCCTAAAAAAGTAAACAATCTAGTTGAAACGAAGACTTAAAACAAATTAAAGACAAAAACTTGACACATGGGGGATACACTGAGCACAAAAAAAACATAACTACAATGTGTTACTCCAAGCTATTCAAAAAAGCAGTAACGATGTAATAAAACATGAAATTATGAGAATTTATATTTTTGCATCAATAATAGCAGGGCTTCTTAATTAAGCACGTTTCGTGCATTATTTAATTTATCGTGCCCTTACCGTGAAAAAATAGAAATATTTAAAGCAGATTCAAAAAAACAGCAATATGTAGATCATCAAAATAATGAAACAAAAATCATGTCAGTTGCATGCCATCTTTAAAACCACCAAAATCAGTTATGTGTATCATTTTAGCCTAATTAGACAACCATTTTAAGACATCCTGGGTAGAAGTACAAAAAAAAATAAAGTGCAAGATGATAATGACATACAAGAGTTGAGTTAAGCTAATTCCATTCCTATTAAAGAAAATAAATCTGATGATAAAGAAATATCGGAACCATAAACAATACATAATGAACACATGATTTGTAGTCTAAAGTCAGTTTGTAGAAAATATAACAAGGAATTTTTATATATGGGATTTTATTATTTAGTAAAGGATAATGTTCATTTACCTGTTTTTATTTTGTGCCGAAAGCTATTATCAAATACCTATATTTGCTTAGAAAAATTAAGAAACTAACTTAAATAGTTTTCACGCCAAGGAAACCAAAAATGTTGATGATAAGTTTTATGAAAACAAGTTAAATGATTATATTAAAAATTTAACAGCTGAGTATAAACAACGAGAAATTTCAATATTGAAAAGGCTCCAGTTGTCCAGTTTTATATTTACTAAGTTTATTGCCCGAAAGATGAAACATCATTAACTTGCAGAGGAGATCATTTTCCCCATCTTGCATAAAATCGTAATTTTATATTTTGGGCCCGATGCTGGTAATATGATGAATAGTATTCCATGTTAAAATGATACAATAAGGCTAAGAATAAACCAAATAAGAGAGTCATATAAACAAAAGTTGATTGAATCTATAAAAAATTCAAGTTTTTTAGCATTCAAGTAGACGAAAGATATGACAAGACGGGCAGAAATAATTGCTTTGTTATGTTTGGTACTCGAATAATATTACGATATGTGAAGATTTTTTTTTGCAGTCAGTTACATTTAACAAGCAAGGGAACAGATATTTTTAACATTATGAATACGTTTTTCATTGCAAAATCCCTAGATTGGCAAAAATGTTTCAGTATTTGTACCGATGGAGCTGCATCCATGGTTGGTAAGAATGTTGGACTCATTTCACATATAAAAAATATAAATCTGAATATTATACTTAACCATTGCGGTATCTATAAACAAACACTAGCAGCAAAGACGACCCATAATGTTTTGCTTAAGAAACTTGTGATATATTTGAAATGATTATATTTGTCAAAGGCAGCCTTTTACGGGAATGAATTTTTAAAAAGATATCACTTGAAATAGAGGGAAATAAGAAAGGGTTATTATATCAAATTCATGTACGATGGTTGTCACGTGGATTATCCCTAGATCGAGCAGCTGAAAAAAAAGCCGCAATACTTGAATATTTGTTGGAGATAAGAAAGGAATAGTATGTTCAATTACTTAATGATGTAATTTATCTACTTAAATTAGAGTTTCGGAAAGATTTCTATCTATTTCTTAATATTACAAATCGCAATTTACAAGGGGA
>JAQFYM010004630.1:0-15002 GCA_034694785.1 Agrenia bidenticulata
TCATTTGCAAAATGAAGAGGGAACATACGAATATGTGGTAAGTACTTCTTGACATTAGATTTATGGGTTTAATTCTTTATTGCCCCTGTTTCTCTTTAAAATTTTTTAATGCTTCTGCGTTTTACAAAAAATTCTTTAGTGCATCTAAAAAATCATACTTGACAAAAAAGAAGAAGAAGAAATAGCTCCAACCCATACCAAAACATATGAATTAAATATAACGGTCGGGAGCAAGTATAAATCAATATATTGAATTTTTGGTTGAAGTATATAAACAGCAGTTTAATGCAGATAAACAAATATTTGTGTTAAAAAGAAACCCAACAAGGTGCAAAATGGGATGTAAGGTTGAAGGATGCAAATATTTTGTCAGTGGTGGAGCTTTCAAAGAAAACAAACACTTTTCGATGCACAAAGTTATATGAGGATCATACATGATGTAAAAGAAAATTATGGGATTGAAAAAGCCAAGAAAGACCACGGATTATCTATTCAAAACAGGTGTATTTGATATTACTAATACACCCAAAGAAATTTACAAATTAGCAAAAAAGCACTGCGGGGTGCCGATAAACAATAGTTCAGCCTCAAAATCACTAAAAAAAAGAAAGGAGCACATCAAAGTAATAGTACATTATAGCTTGCTGACATCATTAGTAGAAAGATTTAATAAGAATAAGGAAAATTCAGACTTACAATTTGATCAGGGCAACCATTCTAGTAGCGTTTCCACTGTTTTCGAATTTGGGCCGACATTTTTAAAATACAACCGATCAATTTTATGTCTTGATGCTACCTTTCTTACTAACTTAACAAACCTTGTATTATTTACAGCAGTTGCGCAAGACTCCGAGTAACAAACCATTTTTCTCGGATATTCGATAGCTAAGTGTGAAAACGAAGAAAATTGGACCCACTTTATAAGAAGACTCAATGCCTACTTAGCTATAAATGAAAAAGAAAAGGATATGTATATCATTAGTAATAGAGATAAAGGCCTCATCAAGGCTGTCTCAACAATCATGCATGCAGTTACCTCCATTTATTGTATTCGGCACTTGTTTGCAAACATCAAAAAGAAATTTAGGAACAAAGAAGAACATGAGCTATTTTTCGTGCAGTCACGCATGTCGAAAAGAAGACTATGACCAAGTAAAAACAGAAATAAAAGTCAAAAATGCATTGTTTTATAATTGTCTAATAAAAACGGGTCCTTCTCACTGGGCGAAAAGACAAATGGAAGTTTGCACGTACAGTAAGTATACAAGTATTCCGTAGAGTCCTTTAAAAATGCTTTAAAGCCTTTTAGATCCCTCTCACTATCTAATTTCATACAATCATTGCATGACTACACTATGAATCTTACCGTTGAAAGATCAAGAAAGGCTGATATTATAAAAACGACATATACAGCGCGAGTAGAAAACAATATTGCCAAAACCATTAACAAATCGCGGTAATTTTTAGTTCAAAAATCCACCCCTAAATGCTTTGTGGCTGATTAATTGTTTACAGTACGCTTGAATTTATATGAATGTTTATGTATGCATTATTTTCATTGCCGTCATCCATGCATTGATCAGGTAGCTGTTTATAATTCCGTTTAATCAATCATTTTAGCATTTGATTTCAGAAGTATACACCACAAAAAACTTTGGGTTAGGATATTACAAGTATTTAAATCCACTTATCATTACTGGATTGAGTATAAAAGAGATTATAGATCCTGTTCAAGTATCAAAACGCGGCAGACCAAAAAAGAAAAGGATAAGATCCGTATTGGAAAAATAAACATATTTATATTGACCTTTTAACTATCTTAACTGTTTTTTGTTGTAAATCAAAAGAATGATGTTTATAGTTGCATTTTTTTTATTAATAAGATATGTTTTGGTTATACATTTTTTACCAATTAACATTATAGAAAAAAATATATATTCAGTTATATATTATTTTACGATATTCATCGGTATTATGTAAATTCATTTATGTCGTTGGATCGATTATCCTTTTAATGTGATGCTTTGTTTGGTTTGTTAGCTGTACTTTTTGTGTCATTTTTACATAATTTAATCTAAAATGTTTATGGCTGCTCACTTCATTGTCTTTATGTATGTTATTGTTTTATTATTTCATTTGTCTTTTATATATTTATTTTATAAGCTTTTTTTTTTCACATTCTATTAAATTTCGCTTATTTGCATTCTTCATTTACTTTATGCGTTGATGTACCTTTTTTTTTAGTACGTTTTATTTCCTGTCTTTCCTTATATGTTGAATACATCTCTTATTATAATTTATGTTATATACTGTTTGTTTTCTTTGTTTCATACTTATAAATACTTCTTAATTTCAATGCATTTTGTATGATTTGTTTTTCAATGGTTTTTATATTTTAGTACTCAGCTTCAACCAAAAATTCATGGTACTACTGCATTTGGAGCCTCCCTAAACGGTTTCGAGCCCCCCTCCCACGCCTGAATTAAAGGGGTCCTTTTTCAGGGGATGGATAAAGACAAAAAAAAACATACTAAAATATATGAGTAAAAATAATACCTTATTTAGTTGATATGACAATTTTAGTTCTTTATCCATCCCCTGAAAAAGGACCCCATAAATTCAGGCGTAAAAGGGGGGCTCCAACCCGTTTAGGGGGGCTCCAAATGCAGCAGTACCAAATTCATTAATTGATTTATACTCGCTCCCGACCTTTATATTTGATTCACATGGTTTGGTATGGGTTGGAGCTATTTCTTCTTCTTCTTCTTTTTTGTCAAGCATGGTTATTTAGGGGCATTAAAGAATTATTTGTAAAAAGCAGGGGCATTAAAGAATTTTAAAGAGAAAACAGGGGCAATAAAGAATTAAACCCTGCTATTAATTGAATAATAATCAACTAATATAAATTTTACTTATAAAAGCATTAAATGAATTTCTAACGAACACTTATCTAAAAAATAATTGTTGTAGATAACTTCATAGCTTTACTTTATCATATTTAACCCACTTCTTGATGCTAATTCAAGAAGTTTTTAAGAATATAAGTTATGGTAAATAAAATTAAATACTTTAGTTTAAAAAACATGTGCTCTTCAATCTAAAAAATGTCAATTATGCGTATTAGTATCGTAATTATAACTATAAAATATGTTTAACTACCCTTTACATTTTTTTTTTCGGTAAATTTTCAATTTTACCAATTTTCCCTAAATTCCCAATTCTCCTTTAACAATTCCCAATTTTTCTGTTTAAAAAATAGATGTACGATTTTTTACAACCCTACTCCCGGGTAACCACAATTTCATCAGTAAATGGCTATAAATATAATTGAATTCGCTAAGTTATGTAAAAAAATGATTACAGAAGAGCAATACTGTGGCAGAAAGTTAGTTTAGTCCCGTACTTTCATTTCTAAGTCGATAGACACTTGGGTCTAACTTAAGCGGGACAGTCACATATAATCAAATTATTATAAAAAATCACCAAAGACATTCTATTATTTATATAGAAAAATTTATTGCGTTAAAAGTAACATTTTTACTATTACTCTGCAAAATATTAAGACAATATATTAAAGTTGGGACAGTGGGGCGTTGGTTATGGTTTTAATTGTACTGTTTTACGGAATCCGTTTATTAAATACAATGTTCTTTGCATCTGTTTGACACCGAATGCAATCGTTATTCGCATTACTATTCTATAAGTTTTAATTTTATACACATTTAACGGTCATAATTACAGAGTAAGGCTAATTTACCGATTTTCAATCTTTACTTAACCCCACTTATATAATTATCAAATTAAATAGTATTTTCTTTAAGTAATTTAATCAAATGTGCTTATTTAATGATGAAATTGGTGGTTACCATCGGGGTATATTTATATGATCGAAGAGGGTGTCAAGTGAAAGAATACCATTATACGGTGTTTTCTTTATTGTGTATGCATTATATGCATTTTTTTTACACTAATAGCTTTCTACTTTGTTTTATGTTCTAAAATAGGGGCAATAAAAAAATTATATAAACTAATAGGTGCATTATCGAAATTTTTCTGCAAAATAGGGGTATTAAAGAAATAACCCCTAAAATGAATTATACGCGAAAATTATGTCATGTAAGATTACATATTTCACGTTAATTTTTAGCATACGCTATCCTCTTCATATTATTTTTATTACATTGGCCTAAAGCAGGGATGCGCAAGTTGTTTAATTTTATGAACCCATAGAAAAATAAAAGAGAATTTCGAACCCTATGAATAAGCAGGAAAATATTTTAAGAGAAGACAGATAAAATTAAAAAACATAATTATAATAAATCACATAATCTTAATCTTTATCTTGACCTGAATAACTAAAATTGTAAGGTATCTTTTAAAATAGAAAGTTCAGTGTAATGAAGGCAATATATAACTACTTAATACAAGAAAATAAGTAAATATTGTTTTTTTTTATATATCATATTTAGGTTTTAAATTATACATACAATCTCGGATTTTATATACTACAGTTTAGTAATCTCATCTATAACATCATAATAAAATCCAAATTATACTAGAGATAAAGAGTAATGTTTTACTCTAACGGGTAATATGCTGTTACAAATTATGGGTGCTGAATTCCATACTGTATTGCTTACATAAATAGGCCCTATAGGTGGTATATTTTTTATTCTCTCTTTCTTTTGATTTTGCCGAAACTTAAGGGGTCGGAAACATACATAAGGTACGGTTTCGTACCCTTTGCGCACACCTGGCCTAAAGGATTAATTTATACCTGCAATTTTAGGGGATGGAAAATGTAAAAATGATGAATAAATCTAAAAATATCTACATAAAATGGTCCATATTTGTTTGCGAAAAAAAGATAGCTTAATAAAAGTGCAATATGTATGGATGGTATTTATAATAGAGACTTATTTTATCTAATTAAAAGTTATCTCTGTTTTTCTACTTATGATGAAAGAGGAAGCGTTTAATCTTCGGTTCTTCGTTTTTTTTATGCAACTATTTAATTCAATAATAACAAAACAATATTTCTGTGATTTAAACCTGTTATTTAGTCATTGCCAATAAGAAAAAAATATATATTTTATGTGGTTTATTTTTTTGGTAAATCCTGTTTTTATTTAGATATCTTTTGTTTATATGTGTAAAACACATATATTTCATATATCCATATTTCTTATACTATTGCACGTATCGACGACGATCTGTGCGTTTATTTGGCTGTCTTCCATTGTATTTATCATTAGATGACCCACTTCTATCGCTATTACTTCCACCTCCACATCCACTACAGGAAATTTTGTAGATAATATAAAACGCACACGCTATACATTTATTACGAATCATGTTTTTTTTTTCAAATATTTTATAATTATATACATTATTACCCCTTTAAATTGCGTGTTGATGACGATGGCGATGACGATATTGCTACTAAAGGGGACACAACATACTGAATGTTGATTTGGAAACTGATGGAATGTTGGAAATTTGTTAGAAAAACTTAGTTTTTACGCTTCTGAGTTCTTTATTTCAAAAGATTTCCGATTTTTATGTATGATTGTGATGAAATTAAACTCATCCAGGAAACGTAAATATGTAAAGGTTTTTACGCGTAATAGAAGAAATTCAGATGTTGAAGCTTACATCTTAGAACCATAGAGACAAAGATTTTAAGTTAGTTAATTTCGGTTGAACTCATGTAATTTCGGTGTAACTTAGTTATAAAAAAAAACTGCATTGGAAGCAAATATAAAACAATATTTTACGCCGTTTACTGGCTTTTTAACAACATTATATTAACGCAATTATGCTTTTTATTAACATGTGTTCTTTTATCGTTTAATTAGGCACTACTCTTTTAGCTCGTAAAAATTTCGTGTAACTTTATAACTGAGTTCCACCGAAATTACATGAATTCAACTGAAATTCACTAACTTGAAGTTTTGTTTATATAGGTCTAATGTTTTAAGCTTCTAATTCCGAATTTCTTCTAATGATTAATAAATAGTTTAATAACTTGTATAAATACAACAATCAGAGTCTTAAATCAAAGTGATATAACCAGATGCTTTTTTTTTCTATAAAATACTTGTACGAATTGTTATTGCAAACCGAAAATTTAAACTCGCTCATTTAACGATTAAACACATTTTTATAAAGAAATCTTTGTTTAATGAATTATGTGGACAACTGCAAAGTTTAAGATACACGCTTATAAATCTTTTTTATCTACGTAAAAAACAACGCAAAAAACTGGTCTAACCATAGCAAGCATTAGAATTATGTAGTTTTCCATTGGAAATAATCCTAAAGAAGTATATATTTACAACAGATTTACACGAAGAAAACGAAAATTGCATTTCTACAATCTAGTTTTACAGTAGCTGCATTTTTTATCTATGTAATAAAGACGAATAATCCTGTCGATTTTATATATTTAATTTTTATTGACAATGATAGCTGGTAAATAATATGTTTTTTTTTGTATAAATTTACTCATTGACCGTTTATGATTCAGTAACACCTTTTATAATATTTATTAAATAAAAAAAAATTAGCAAGTAATAAAAAAAACATTACATCTGCAAAAAAGTTTACAATTTAAACTATTTAAGAACCCCAAAAAATATTAATTGATTGATGTAAATTTACTTGTATACTTTTACATTGTTAAATAGTATTTACGTAGACAATACCTGTATTTATGAAGTAAAATAGTTTTTTAATTTTTTTACATCAATATTTGTATCTTAAAAGTTGCGTATTTCAAAATTATACCGTATATTTTATATTTTATTATAGGATTTTTAACGTTTAGAAGCAGAAATTTGCAACATCCTTTGATTCTATGTCATAAATATCTACGATAATATAATAGCAAAAGTTTGCTTTTTTACTAATTAAATATCAACAAATATTATATAAAAAATCAATATTTTAATGTTCCACTTTTACCCTTCCACTAATTTTGTACAATTTTTTTAGATAGTGGTGGTTCTATAAAGCAATAAAATGAAATTTGAGGTATTTAAAAATTTTAGCTTGTAAAAAATAAGGAAAAGAAAATTAAAAGACTTAGAGACAGTAGAAGGCAAGACAAAAATTGCGTGAAACGATACATGCAGCATAAAAATTACTAAACAAGCAAAATATGTATATGGTTGTTATATTTGTGTTTTGAAATATACTTTTATTTATTTTTTCCAGAACTAATTTATATAAAAATAGGCATGTCTGAGTTTTTTCATATAGTAAATTGACTTATATAAAATAAAATAAAACAAAAAAAAAATTATAAACAATTTTTTTAACAGTTATAGGGTGTGTATTGTTTTCTACCTGTGGGCAATCGAGGTTTTCCTGTGGCTAGTTTTTTACGGGGTTACCAATAAATAATTGGGTAAAAAAAATACCCTTTGGGTAAGCAATACCTACGGGTACATGTAACAAAGTAAAAAGTGTAATACTTATACCCACTGGTATTTTTGTATTTTCTTTTTTTTTGACCTCATAAAATGTCGTCCGATTTGATTTTTCTGAAAGTGACTCAGATTCTGAATCATCAACGATAGAAAATATTTGTATTGCTCTTTATATATTAGAAATAAAAAAAACAAAAATGTGCAATCACTCGAATTGAGCCATATCAACATATTTAAAGTACAGGTATTCAAATTTACAATAATGTATATTTAACTCGTGAACAGTTCAATTCATTATCACTATTTTATCAAGAAAAACGGCCTTTACGTAATTTGTTTCAATTTCAAGAACGGTTATATGAATTTTTGTACTATGTAATAAACAGAATTTTTTATCGGAATATCGCAAATAGATTTGGTTGCTGTACACAGAAAATATAAGATTGTTTATTTTTTTGCACGGAGTTTATTTTACAAAACATTTCTGATTTTATTCAACTTCCCAACAAAGACGAATATGAACTATTATCTAATGAATATATACAAACTAGTAATTTAGTTGGTACTGAAATAAAAGTAGATGGTATACATGTTGATATCAGATATGAAATGAAAATTATAGATTTCTACTATGTAAGAAAATATAGATGCACTCTTTTTTTTAGTTGCTACTGTTTGTTATAATTGTTTTAGATATGTATTTAGAGGTGGGTTTAGTAAAACACACGATCAAAGATGAGCATATGAGCAGAGATTGCGATTTGCTACATTTTGTCAATTTCCAACAGTATTATCATATATACGCCGACTCCGCATATCAATCGCATCAAAATCCAATACAATTACATTTAATGGCCACTACAGAAGAGGAGACGGTCTTTTCTTTTTGCAAAGCAGACAAAGATCAATGATCGAAAGAACCATTGGCTCTTTTAAAAACAGGTTTAGAATATTTGATAATGAAATATTCTGTGGAGATAATACATTATATTCTAAGCTTTTTATGGTTTTTGTGGGGTGCATAATTTTTTTGTAGAAAAACCAATAAAATTCATTTATGAAAACTCGGTTTGTAATTTTTTTTTTCATTTTTTATACTATTTACAATTTATTAAAAGTTAAACTAAAAATCCTAAGATACAAAATTTAAATGTAATCAATTTAGTGTAATACCTATTATTTTATTTCTAATCCTTTATGCTTTTTAGTAATTATTTTAACATATCATTCGTTTATAATTGTTTCTTCTATAATTTCTATACCGTAGAATCAAAGCTGGATACTTGATTTTCCCCTTTTTAATATTGTTAAAATTTTTGTTGTTCGTATTTTGCTTGTTAGATGTGTCCTCCATTCTCGAATTCAAGATACTACCTAGTATACTACACGCTTCCTTCTTTGGATCCATCGTATACTTTTTAATCTTCGGTTCTTTGAATTTTACCACCAATTTATCAGCATTAATTGAATCAATCATTTTTTCAGACGAAAAAGGCAATTTATTTAGTATGTATTTGAGGTAGTTTGCTTATATAACCACTTACTTGGTACTCCTTCAATCTTTCCCATTTTTTTCTTTCTTCTTTATATTTTCCAAGCAGATCCGCATATTTCCGGCGACACTCTTTCGTCGAAAAACTTACTGTAATTGCTGTTAACATCCTACTCCAACGCGTTTTTTGCTTGAATCCGTCGTTAGTAGCCGACTCGAACTTCTCATTCATCTCCCATGCATGCCTAGCCTTTATTAAAGCCATAGTTTTTTCTTCAGTAAATTTCTTTAGTCTCGGTGGGTAAAAAATACTTTTTGGTGTTGTTGGCTGTTTGTTTTCTTTCTCACTGTCTTCGTATTTCATTTGGATGGGCTATTAAAAAAAATTATATACCCGAGTGTAAAGAAATACCCATGGAGTCAGCAAACGTAAAATACCACAATTGTAGAGCACGAATACCCACGGGTATCAAAAATCTATGTTTTTATCTACCCATGGGTTTTTACAAGGTACCCACGGGTACACAAAATTACAATAAAAATAATTATTTATATTATATACCCGTGAATTAAAAAAATATATGAAGTTAGGCCGGGGTAAGTACCAACGGGTAGAAATTACAGACACCCATAATTTACTCTTTTTTGTGATATTTACGCAAGGTTACCACTACTTTATATGCATATGTGGTATTTCTAGTCCCTTAAGTTGTTTATTTTCACAACTGTAAAAACAATATATATTTATATCCGCTAGTTTAGCATATATATAATACTTGTATATATTTACTATGTTTTACGCGGTAATATCGCCTATATTTTTATTTTTTTATGTTAACCCATGTAAATCATCATAAGGTGTATAAACATCAATATAAAGAAATCGGTGCCAAAAAAGAATAACGATACGTGTAATAAGCCTTTTCGATTTTTACTCTTGTAATATATTTGACTTTATTACTGATTACTGAAACACAATAGTAAATTTCCTTTATATTAATAAAATATTAAATTTTGACTGATATGATATCCATATACGAGTACAATGTCATATTTAAATGCACTATTTGTAGAAATGAACGAATAAATTAATGATAAAAATTAGAACCTATTTCCATCTAAAAAAGATGAAAAAACAAGTAAATACATACCTCGAAATCCTTACAGGTTTTTATTTTTTTTTTTTTGCAATATCCATGCGTATTACCTTTATCTCTGTAGTTAGTGTATGTAAAGAAGTACCTATAGGTATTTTTTTATACCCTCGGGTAATTATATAAAATCATGGGTACAAAAAGTACCTACATGTTCGAAATGTCAAAAATAACCACAGGTTGCATTTTTTTTTTTTGGTTTTAAAAAAATATACTCTTTTCTGTACGCATGGGTATTTTAGCAAAGTCCATGGAAAAAAAAAATACACAAAATTAACCAAAAAACCATTATTTTATACCCATGGTTATTTTTATGGTGTTAATCCGGCCAAAAAAGTACTTAATGGTATAAAAAATTACGTATATTGTTTTCTAATAAAATTAATAAGAAAAAAATCTTTATTAAAAGGTGTTACTTGACATAATGGCGTGTTTTTTTTGTACCCTTAGGTACTGCCTATATCTCTTTAGGTATAAAATGTCAACAAGTACCTATGGGTTTTTGATTTTTTATACCCTTGGTTACTTATATATCCATGGGTAAAAAAGTACCCAGAGAGTGTAAAATGTATATAAACATTCGTAACTCACATGATTTTTATCTAATAAAAATACATTTTTTCGTACCCATGGGTATTTAAGCGCACCTCCTGGGTAAAAAAAAATACATAAAATATAAAAAAAGTAATATTTTACCCATGGGTATTTTATGGGGTCTAAATCAAGGCAAAAAAAGGTCCCAAATGTATAAAAATAACATGCTCAATGTCGACAACAATATTTCAAGGACATTTTTTTGTGAATTTGATAAAATTAATATTTCGAGACACAAAAACAAGGGATCATGATCTGGTATAGTAATATTAGTAGGCGAATATTTTTTTTAATTCTAACAAAGTCATACTGTTAATTTATAAAACTACAGGGCTTTATGATTATTAAAAAAATTTTATAGGTAAAATATTATAAAACTGCTGGGTTTTGTCTATGCTGGGCGTGTTTTTTTATACCCTTAGCCACTTTTTTTTGCCCGGATTTACGCCTAAAAATACCCATGGGTATAAAATTGCATTTTACCATTTTATGTATTTTTTTTTACCCATGGGGTTTGCTAAAATACTCATAGGTACGAAAAAGTGTTTTTTTTTCATACAAAAGTTATTTAACCTGTGGGTATTTTTATACATTTCGAACTCGCCGGGTGACAAGGGGTCTCATAAATTTAATTGTAATTTCAATTATTGCAATCAATTCAAATTAATTAAATTAATTGATTTCCGGTTATTTTTGTTGACAATATATTGCAATGCATTGCAATATGGATCAATTAATTTCAAAGGCGTATGCCAATCAAACGGTATTAATATGTTTACTATAAATACCAATTTTTACAATCAATAACTTAAAATTAGTGGATTTTGGATTTTGGATTTTTTTTTGCATTAATACGTTGAAATACATTGCAATATATTGTTTTTTGTTGATTTTTATAAAGGAAAAATCCTGAATCTAAATAATGTTTTTTTATATACTGTTTATAATAAAGTTACTTATAATATAGTTTAATGTTTTTTACTAGTTAATACTCGTTTAAACTTTATAGTAGCTGTAAATACTTCTTACAAGGGCACAATAAAAAAACTTAAATATAGAACAGTAAAAATAATAGAGCCATCATGTATTATTTACTTTGTATCTACCGAGTTAAAAATAATTAATTTAAATATATAAGTATAGCTAAATGATTAGTTTTAACGCTTTTTTCGGCCCTATTTTGTATAAAGATTAAATATATATTAAAAGGATTTTATAACTATTAAGATATTTTCTTTGCACAAAAAAATTAACAAAACAGGATTAAAAAGTCCAAATAACTATAATCCACGGAAGTTTTATTGTATTTACACTTTATAACCATAGTAGTTTATGTGCCTTATCATATAATCTATTGCGTGACAAGCAGTTAACAAATTAAACAAGTAAGATTAATTTTTTAAACTATATTATATACATTTCAAGCAACAAGCTAAATGTGTAAACATAATTTTTTTATTGCATATACTAGTGATAAAATGTCTAACAAACAACAAATTTAGAAATTGGTGTTAAAACTTAAAATAAGAGTAGCATGGTATAATTTTATATAAAAACTGTGATTGTGAGGCTTTTTTAAAACGCATTTTTGTATCATTTATCTGGGTTTAAACATATTTTTAGCAATAAATTGCATCTAATTACAATAATTAATTTTACGAAAACGCCATTTGCAATAATTGATTGTCTGCAACATATTGATTGCGGCGTAATGTATTAATGCCCTGGTGGGTACCTTTTTACTATATGGGTATATAATTACCCGAGGGTATAATAGAAACATAGGTACTTTTATTACATTTAATACCCACAGAGATATAGGCAATACCCATGTGTATATAGAAACACAGCCAATGAATAAAATTACTGTAATTAATTTTTTTATTAGTTATTTTATAAAAAATTGTATTGATACATACATTCTATTAGTAATACAGTCGTGTGCTAATTTTACAGCACAATAACCTATTGTTTTAGGACTATATTTTGCGCAAATAAAAATATACAATCGCTATAGAAACTACCCCGGCGCTTCTGCAGTTAGGGGAAGGGGGCGCCTGATTTAAGGGGTCCTAGTCTGGGGCGGAAATATTAAGAGGCAAAAATATGGAGTATAGATAACATAGAAACAAGCAATATTATTTTAATATGATTTATAAGCGATTATTAGTATTTAAATCTGCATTAATGCAATTTAAATCTTGCGATTAAACATTCTTAACATATAACTAAATTTAATCGAAGATAAAATAGATTATTTGCCTGTAATTGAACATGAAGTTATAAAAAAATGTCCATTTTTGGTTCTATTTATAATTTTTTTTTTTTGTCCGCCCCCGACTAGGACCTTTTAAATTACGCCCCCCTTACCGCAGAAGCGCCAATAAACCTTTGTTTTTTGTCATTCTCATTATTCGAACCCGTTAAATACTTTAGTTGGCAGTTTACTTTCTTTAATTTGTATTTTATATGAATCGAAATTATAAGCAAGTCTCTTAATTTAAGCAAATTGTCCCCTTTTTTCCCTCCATGATACAAACTTTAGTACAAAATTGATGTAAATTTAAAGCATAGCAGATGTCTTTAAAAAGGAGAAAAAGCCAGTTCCATTGCAAATAAATTGCATCAATATACATAAACTACTTCAAATATACATAATAATAAAAATTTACTTGTTCCTGTACCATGACCGGTAAGTTTTGGATTTGCTCAGAATATCATAAATTAAAATAAACAATTTAGATTTTTACAATTAATAAATTAGTTTTTATGATAAATATTAAAATATTGTATATTTTTCTTCTACTTTATTACAATACAAACGTGATATTTTTAGAAGAAGTGTAGTTAGACTAAATACTCAAATATGCAACTCTTGTGCATACATATCATATATATTCTGTTTAAAG
Source organism: Agrenia bidenticulata (assembly GCA_034694785.1). Lineage (NCBI taxonomy): Eukaryota > Metazoa > Arthropoda > Collembola > Entomobryomorpha > Isotomidae > Agrenia > Agrenia bidenticulata. The sequence goes on from JAQFYM010004630.1 coordinate 13,583, forward strand.
AATATCTATTAGGCACATTGTGATTTATAGAGAACGTATAATTGACAATTGTAATGTTTTCAGTGTATTTTTGTCGATCCTGCAACAATTTAATAAAAGGCCATTTTTTTTTCAAGCCCCTATTTTATTGTAAATTACTCCTAATGCCCTAGTTTTTACTACCTTTATTTACAAATGCCCTATAAATACAACGAGTTTGGAATGAAGACCAATGATAATCAAAATAATAAAGATATAGATAAAAAAGAATATGAAACCTTAGCTGAGTTTAAAAAAGATATGAAAAGAAGTCCTTTGCACAACAGAGGTCCAAAGTGGTGCAAAAAAATAGTTAATCGAGAGAATTACATAATATGAGAAGAAAAAGAAAAAATATGAAAATATGACCTCCGAAAAAAAAGAAAAACATTCAAAAGAAAGGGAGATCAACAATGCCTATTAAGATAGGGAAGAAGCTGAAAGACCCAAGGCAAAAACATAGCAAAACTTTACATAATAGACCTCTAGATAAACCTAAGATCGAAAGTGGAACAACTTTACAAAATTTACGCGAAAGAAAGAGTTTAAAATAAATATGTCAACAGAGAGACACGATATATAGATATGAATAGTGTACCAAACATATATAAAGCAAAAAATGAAATGCAAAAGAAAGCAGAAAGGAAATGGCATGAAATGAAGGTTGAAAACCCCCAAAGTATGTAATGGAAGCAATTTTACTAGTTCACGCACAGTCAAAATATGCTACATGAAACAAGAGAAAATATGTATCACATCAAAAACGGGAAAATAATATAATGGGTTTTTTACCAAAGCATGAATTGAGGACAGTATGTCAAAAAAAAGAGGAAACTGACATACATATCAACATAATATCACTTTAAAAATTAATCTTGGTTTTATTGTTTAATGAAAGAAATTATTTATTGGACTTAGGAAATCTTTTTGTTTTTGTATAACTCTTTATTCGTGCAACTCTTGGTCGACCCTTTGACCTTTTTACTATTAGTGCTACTATTATATCTTTCGATAAATTGCCTATAGTAAAAGGCGATATCTCTCTTGTATAGGTATTTACAACGTTTAAATTTTTATTGAAATCAGATACAAACTTGTAAATAGATAATCCGTAAGCTACTAAAACAGCATAAATATAAAAACATGGAATTTCTTGTTGCAAATAGTTGTTGCAAGTGCATTTTTTTTCTTTTTCTTTTACATTGACAATTTCAGTTCCATTTACTACAAAAATTTTCTCAGTAGATCTTTTAACAGTATAATTCGAGTATAATTCTTTGTTCGACAGAACTTTATCAATAACGAATTTGACATAATCACCATTATACCTTGCAGCTTCCTTGTTTCGTTCATAGCTATTTTCTATCACGATGCCATGAATTCCATTAATCATCTCAATAAT
>JAQFYM010004631.1:0-14993 GCA_034694785.1 Agrenia bidenticulata
CATGCATGTTGTAAATTGTTATATTAATTGTATTTTTTATACAAAAATTGTAAAAATACTTAAAAAATTAAGAATATACAAATTCTTTTTTATAAATAGATAATAATAAAAATATTAGTATCGATAATTTAGGAGCAATAAAAATATGTCTTGTAGCTACTGAATATTGTAAAACCATAAAAGCTCAGATATATTAATACAGACAAAAAAATGTTGTTTTTAACGTAAGAACATTGTCGTCCCTAAAAAAGAACTTTACCTAAGACAATTGTAAAAAAAAAATTATACATGATTCTATAAGTTTTATACTAAAAAAATCTATATTTACACTTTTTTTGAGCAGAAATGAGATAAAATGGAAAACATGGATACTTTATTTTTTTTGTTTTATCAAATACACATCTATTTTAGGAGTGGTATCTTAAGTAAAGTTTACTAAAATATGATTACTGCAAAAGCGATATATTTAAGCCTATTTCATTCCAATATCTTAATATAAATAAAGGATTTATAAAATTTAAACAAAAACTATATCTAATTTTTGGTCTATTTTAATAAAAATTAGTACTTTTTTCTGTAATTTTTTTACAGGTTTTTTTAATTTTAGGTATAAAAAATATATTTTTTTATCGATGTAAAAAAATGGCATTAATCACCTTCCCAAATAAAGGTAAAAAATAAAAATCACAAGAGATTATTTTCAGCAAAAACTGACAGGAAAACAAATCATATGATAAAAAATAAAAAATAAATATTTAAATTATGTTCCATGCTGTTATATCTACTGCGCGTGTAGTTAGCAGTCTTCCTTTGCGTGATTCTGTTTGCCTGTTGTAAAACAAAATGTAAAACAATTAGTAAATCCATTCTATCAAAAAGTTTAAAGCAATTAGTATATACGATTAAAACGCCAAAAATTCTTCCAAAGGTTTGTTTTACGTCAAAACCGCACAGACTCGATTTTATACTATAATAAGTACAAATACGCAAGGCGCAAATTAATTATTCTTAAAAAACGCGTATATCAATGTAATTCTGTGCTTCTTTATTTTTTTTTGTTTTTTTTGTATTGTAACAAATTTTTTTTATGAACACATAGACTAAACTTATTTTTTATACTTCCCTGGTTTTTCATACCAATAATCGAGGAATTGTTTTTTACACAACTTTTCATTGCATTAGAAAAATGACCGTACATACTAAATGTACAAATAGATATATTATACAAAAAAATCAACATTATAAAATTTACTTACTTTTTCATTATAGAATTATTTGTTTCGGTTATTTTCACGCCCAAACATACACAACATATTATTATATATCTCATATACTGATTTTGACACTGTATGCTATGTTTTATGCCATATTAGACATATTTATATTTTTTTTTCATTTTTAAAAATCAACCAATTAAATTCCGCTTTCTTATCTATTGGTAGCAAAATACAACAGTTGTATTTTGCATATTCTGTTGTATTTTGCTACCCGTGAAGATGCGTAAAACAATGAAAAAAATAACTACAAAATTAAATATGTGCAAAATTCAATGATAAATACAATGCAGCCATGCATTATTACATTAAATGTATTTTTAGCACTTATACACTTTTTTTAATTTTTTTTCGAATTTTGAAATTTTCGTTTAATCTGCATATTTTACATCGAAAACACTTTTTTTGTTGTTGGATTTTGGTTTCATACTTTTTTTGCGATATTTTTATAAAATCGAATTTCTTTTTCCTTTTAAGGACATAAAAAAAGCTGCACAAATCTAAAACTTTTGCAAAAAAAGTATAAATGATCTGTTGTGTTTACGTAAATGTTTTTTTTTATTTTTTTTGTATGTTTTTATGTAAGGTAGCAAAATACAACAGGGGCTGCAAAATACAACAGGTAGCAAAATACAACAGTACACCGAATCACAGGAACCTGTGTATTTAATAATTTTTATATTTCTAAAAATGAAAACTTACATTTTTTAATATATGAGTTTTTTTTAACTTATGAATATTACATACTTTATTATTAAAAAAATTTCAACGCGCATTAATGCATTATTTTATATGTATCGCTAATATAAAGTGGTTTTCTACTCTAACAAAAAGAAATCAAAATGAAACATATATTTTTTGGCCAAATTTATAATATAAACATGTCATTGCATTTCATGTAAAAAGAAATATTTAACTTCCTCTTGAATAATAACAAACAACTGCGGCATGGCTCAAAATGCGTAAATTTTTTTTATTAGCTTTATTTATGATTTTTTTGATTTTTCAATTTTTTACAAAATTTAAATGACAAGAAAATGAATAAAATGAGTCCACAAAAGAAAAATTTATACAAAATATAAATAATTTACACTTTTATAAATCATACAAATAAATTTTGTATAATATGGTCTTATTCTGTGATTTTGTCTTTTTTTCATGACGCATATATTCGTCATTACTACAACAAGCTCAGTTTTTTTTTTTTGTATTTTAGTGGACGTTAAAAAAAGGCAACCTGCATTCTTTGTGTATGGCTCCATTACATTTCATTTAAAAAAAAATTATAATATGAAAGATTTTTTTTAGATCTTGTGTTTGCCAAATTATTGCATAAAAAGTTTTTTAAATCTTGTAGTGTAAGCTAAGATGGGGTAACAAATAATAGCTCTTTAAAAAATGTTTACGGTTAATTTACGGACAATGACCGATACTTGACTGACTGGTCACTGCGAAAGAGAAGCACGTATAATTTTTTAACGTGCGAACGTTTTGGACTTTTTTTTGTAATTGATGATGATTTGAGCGACACTTTTACTATCCTTTTGTTTTTTAACTTTATTCTATTTTATTTCTCATAGTATAGTCAGGGCCTCTCAAAGAAGGGGGCCCCAACAGAAAGAAAGTCTACTAAACGTGTCTAGAATCATGATTACTATGCATTTGAATCAATATTAAAATAAAAGATTTCACTTGTAAACGTAATTAACAAATTTACCCTTTTAAAAATATTTTTAACAAACAAAATGAGGAACAAAAAGGCCCCTTTTTATCTGACGGAGCCCGGGGGGAAATCCCCCCCTCTCCTTCGCCAGGCCCTGAGTATAGTCAGAAAAATATCAATTCTGAATACCTCATAGATAATACTCAAAGAAAACCTGGATGTTACGCTCGATATGAGAGACCAAATGAAAGTATTATACTTGAATGAACTGCCACATGCATAATGATACTTCTATGTTTAGAATTTTTTTCACAAAAAGACACAGTATTTGTTGCGCATATATATAAGCCTCTACTTAATTAAATTTATTTGTTTACAGGAGATCATTGTAGGGTTGTAACAAAAACTGTTTTTTTGTGTAAAGCGAGCTTTGTAAATTTAAATGATTTTTTGTTGGTTTTTTTTATGTTTTAGGACAGTGCAGCCTTTATTGTGCAGAAGTAAGTTCTTGTAATTCTAAAAACTCTTTAATTAATAGAATTGTACAATTTTTTTATAAATTGTCAAAATTTTATCTTAATCATGGTTTTTTTGTAAAATAAATTGTTAAGAAAACAATATGTACGGTTACAGAGTAGAAAAATCTTAGGCATAATTTAGTATAATTTCTTTTGTGAGAAAAATATAATTTTATTCCTATGGTAGATAAATGTTAAATATACCCTAAATTTAAAAAAAAAAGAGAAAAAATAATAATGAGGCTATCGAAATGTTACATGTAATCAGTGGCGTACCCAGGAATTTTTGAGCCTGGGAGCAGTCAGTGTTTTTGTAAAAATTGGGCTTAAAAACCTTGTTTTTCGATGTTTTGGCGTTTATAATTTTTTTTTGAAAAAACTTAATTTTATATTTTTTTTTGGATTCTATAAATAAAAAAAATCTCTGCACAAATAAAAGACCCCCCCCCTTTAAATTCGGGCGTTAAAAAAATTCTGATGGGGGGGCACACCCCCCTACCACCCCCCCCCCCCCAAGCTACGCGCCTGCATGTAATAATTCCAAATTATTATTCTGTACATTGTAAATGATTATGGCATTTTATAACTTTTGATATGAATAAAATTGACATAAAATCACAAAGATCTATAAACGTAAAAAAACTCAACACTCAAACAAAAAATTTTCAATTTTGCGTTATTAAGGGCACGTTCTAGTATTCTACCATGGTACTTTTGGGTGCCCTAAATTATAAGATGACATTTTATCATGGTAATAAAAAAAAAGACCCATGGGATTTTCTCCCATGATGTTTTTTTGGACAATAATTATCCGGCCTAAAAAAGGTACAAAATCCAACAAAGATACGGAAAAAATATGAACGATTAGCAATAAAGATTAGCATATCTCCTAAAAATGTTGGCAATTACCAGAATTTATGTTATAAGAAACACAAAAAGAACTTCAAATGCATTATATTGCTTCTAAATCATACAATAGTCCTTAACAGCTATACACAAGCACCAAGGGCAAATGTCAATAGGTAATACTCAATATTGGATTATTTATGTTTGTATTTGCAAATATATTGGGAAAAGGACTATATATTTTGCTTTTTTTCATTTTTGTTAAAATTCTTTTTAATTCGTAGTAAAAATACGTTGTCAATAATATCAGACAATTGATTTTGCAAAGAAAGGGTTCGTATTGTGCATACGAATAAATTTAAATAAGAAACAAATGTCCTATGAAGATTAATTTTTATCTTTAAAATGTAAAATAATGTACTGTGGATTGGAATAAATTTAATTTATTCACTGTTTGTTTTTCTATTTGATATGGTAATGTATGTATTAAGGGTGTGTATTTTTTTTTACTATAGTAAATTAATTAGCCTTGAATTATAATCAAAAATTTTTACTATAGAAGAATTTTTACTATAGGCAAATAAATTGTATTTATATTTACCATAGTAAAAAGTTTATCTATAGGCGAAAATTTCACCCATGAATCGATCCATGGGTAAAAACTTTTACTATAGTATTTTCTTTTTTTTGGTTTTTTTTATGTGACAAGAATTTTATAACAGAGGGTGTATTTTGTTTTTACGTTAGTAGTTTTACTTTGTACTATGGTAGAAATTTGCAATAGTAAAACGTGGATCTACTATAGTAAAAACAAAATACACACGCTAAATATCAAGCTTGAAGATCCAAGAATTTAGAAATCAGATAAAATAACATTTAGGATCTGATGAAAAGCTTGCCAAAAATTATAAAATCCGATTATGCGAAATCTATTGAGTTTCAAAAGTGTTTTTCGTTCTAACAACGCACTAGCCACTGTTTAAACATAAAAAAAAATTATTACTATTAAATTACAAATTTCACTTATTTATTAAAAAATAACATTTTTTGTAAGAAAAAAGTCATCGAAATTTTTTCGTATCTTTTTCGGATTTCGTACCTTTTTCGGGCCGGGTATTTGTTTGCCGTTTTTTTTGCTTTCCACCATAGGTTTATTTTTTCTATGGTAAGTTTTTTCTCCCATGATGCGCCATCATGGGCAAAAAAGTCCCATAGTAAAAAAATACCCATAGATAAATACTCTAGAGCACAAATACGATAGACATATATAAAATGCATGGATCTAACAATATAGATACAAAATGAATACAAAGAATTTTATATTTTCTTTTTCATCTATGTCTCTACATCCTTTTTATATTTTTATAGTACGGCATTAAACAGCAGAAACATAATAGTAAACACTGCTGAGGGGTTATAAGTTTCACTGCTGATGTAACAAAAAATTATTAAAGAAATTAAGTTATACTCTTATCGTTTTTATGTAAAGTTACCATGGGGTAAAAAATCATTCCACATTTTTACCATAGTAAAAATTACCATAGACATTACTATGGTAAAACCCATGATAGAAAATACCATGGTAAAAAAATGGAACGTACCCTAAAATTAAAAAAAATATGAGAGTGTTTTTTAATGAGACCTACTTTATTCTGCGAATCATATAAGTCTGTTTAAAGGTTAAAAAAAAAACTATATATTCTAGGGCGTGACTTCTTAATATTCCAAATTCCGAGAAGTCATAATTATTAGTATTTGGACAAAAAAAAATAACAAATGAGGAGTAATAGAAAGTCTAGATATTTAAACATCCAAGCATTTGATGATTTCTTTATATAAGGAAAACCCAATTCTACAAATTCTTAGTATGAATAATTAATGGATTGAAAATTTTTAGTATTTAAAAATCCAAATATTCATAATACAAGTTATCGAAATATAAGGGAATATTCTTTCTATAAATTATTAAACTCAGATTTGCGAATTCTCGGATTTCCGAATACATGCATTTACAAATGCTAAGAATTTTGCAGTCTAGTTGTTTCATTTGCTAGAAAATTTAGAATGCAAATAATTTCGTATTTCTTTCTTACTTACTTACTTATACTAGGAAATCTACATACGTGAAATTTTACTAGACTATTTTTGAATGAACGGAATTATAAATGCAAATATTTACATCTTCTAAAAATCCGAGTGATTAGAATTCCGAAGAAATGTATTTCGGAATACAGTGAATTCTTTATATATTGGACGACACCCATATATTGGAAAATTTTTGTAAAAAAGCTTTACATGGGTCAAAAGTAGACTACGTAATAAATATGTAACATTTTCAAACATAAAAAAGCTGTTTGCGTGTTTTTTATAAGTTTTTGTTTCGTTTACGAACCTTTTTATCCTAACGTTCCAATATATAGAACATAAATATTATGGACTTTTGACACAAAAAAAACACATTTGAAACTAATTAAGCAAAAAACAAGCATTTTTTTTTCTTTCCTTTTTTTGTCCAATTTATGGAGAATTCACGTACTAAGCATTTTTAATAATTTAATTTAATAATACTAGGTCTGCATCCTTAAAAGGTACTAAGAATGCCGGAAAATGATTTAAATACAATTACATAATTTTAAATGTTATTCAAAAAGAAATTTAGTATTTTTTAATAATTGTAACCTCTTATTAGTTTTTTTTGTTGATCCAGCATTACATAATTTTTCGGTAAATATCAAAAAATATAATATACCAAAACATGTGCAAAACCTCTTTAAATCGTCTATATATGTCTTATGAACTTTATTTACAGCGTTGTTGCTTCATTTATTGTTTTATTTTGCAATTAAAAGCATGCATGAATGCATTTTCAATAGAAGTGGTATGTTTTGTAGCAAACTTGTATAAAAAGCCTTTTTGAACTAGCTATTTGCTTGTAAAATAGTTGATATTTATTGTAAACTACGTGCGTTTTTTTTCGTCTAATCAAAATTAAAAAAAAAAATAACAACGATGTAACAAGATTCGACTTTTAGAGAGCAACTTCATACATGTTTATAGTGTTTTTCCCTTTTTAAAAATTTTCAACTTTTATGGATAAGAATTAAATCCAATAAATTGACAGGTTAATGCTTAAAATGCGCATTTTTTTTTTTTTTTTGATGTTGACACTTTATGCAATAAAAACTTATAATAAAGGTAAGTCATTGCAATGAATATCGTTATTTTTATATCAAGAAAATTATATTCTTACTATTAACCCAAAAAACTTGCTAGTATGTGCTATTCTTATCACGTAACATGTAGATGTTATCTTATTTATATAATCAAGCCCTAAAAATGCGAATATTATATTTACCTTTTAGACCGCTGTTACAAATACAACCTGACGGCTAGATCTTTACAAATATCATATAAATATATACATGCAATCTAGAACCTTGGGTTGCAATATAGCTTTTGTAATGTTTTTAATCAGTTTTTATACATATACTTTTTGTTTTCTATCTTTTTCGGACTTATTTTGTAAAAAAATACCTGTGATTTTTATGCAGATTTATAAAACAAATATTGCAATTGATCGTAATATTACTTAAAGATTTCTATAAAAAAAGCGATTAAAAACAACCCTGGATCATTGTCACGATTTTACGTTTAATTTTAAAAATATATTATGGCATTTAACACCTAAAATGGACTCTTTTACAAGTATCATTCTTAACCCGCAAAAACAATTATTCTGCGGCAATTTTACAATAAAAAGGTATGTTTATTTATGAATTGCCCCGTTTAACATGCCTAAAAGATCAAGAGTGTAATCTGTACGCAGCATAACACTAATTTAAATCTAGTATTATAAAATATAAACAACTTTACGTTTTAACGTTATTTACATACAAGTTATTGCAAGTTATTAAGCGTTATAAAAACAAACATTGCACGGCGTATGTTTTTTACTATAAAATTGTAAACTCTAAAATTAAACTACAGACAACGTGTATATATTTCCATTATTTTAATAAACTCTGTTTTTTTATATATAAATTTTAAATAAAAGCAATCTTCATAATAAAAAATATAAATCACATATTTCTTATTCTGCTGATTTAGACACAAAAAAAATGTCTATTTTTCAGTAAGAATTGTTTTATGCATAGTCTTAAAATTTATTTTTAGTTTATAAAAAGTCTTTGCTTTTTCATAATTATAACATATTATATGTACCTTTTCTGTACACAGACTAACAGCTATTGAAATTGCACTTTTTTATGCTTTCGACAGTTGATTTTAATCGTAAAAAATAGATTTTAAATGTTCTTAACGTGTTAGTTCTGCATATTTTAACAAACAATATTTTTTGCCCATGAAATAAATTTTTTAAGATACTGTTTTAAAATTGCGCGCTTTAAAACTTGTTTTTTCTGATAACTTCGATGTATATTCTGTTTGACAGCTTAACCTCTTTTTCATACAAAAAAATTCAAAACATGCATGCGCCGGACAGAAAACGGCATAGCTCATCTAACCCGCGAACCAGACTTGAGCATGTATAAATAATTTTAAAAAAAACATAAGTTTTTTTTTTGCATTTACCCATAATAAATTATTCTTAAAACTTGTAAAAAAATGTAGGTTTAAAAAACATTACATTCTTTAAACAGCAAAAGCCTTTTGTAAGCCAAAAGTGTTCAATAGACTGCCCTGGTTCTTGCGGAAAATAAGAACTATGCTTGGGCTTTATATAACGTTTATTATATATTAACGGGTCTGCATTATATATAGTCTTTATACTGTGTCGTCTGTTTATAGTATGCGGGTTTATTGATATTATTTATAGTCATAACTTATGAATCAGTATACTATTTAAGTTTTTAAATATCAATTTTGATTTCATATAATTTATTTTTAAAAACAAAATCATTTTTGCTAATCACTAATGTTTACAAATTACAAAAATAAGTAAAAACTAGTGTTGCCTCATTTTTGGCATAAAAATCACAAGTTTTTACTTTTCAAACACCAAACTGAATTAAAAAAAAATTCGAGCTTACAAATGAACATAAACTACAATAAAATATTAATTTAAAAAACATATTAATTTTAATGTCGAAATAATTTATGCTTTGAAGTTTAGAAAACTCATTTTTAGCAAATCGCAGTTGTGTACTCTACAATAAATAGTATTTGGCATCCTGCTTTTCACACTATGTAACAGATTAAAACCACAAATATGCCGTATAAGTTCGTTTCGCTTTATTTTGTGTAGACATAGAACGCCAATCCCGTTGAAGCCAAGGGCGGACAAAGCGGGCCATACAGGCCACGACATAAAAAAACTTTGCGAATAACTTATTTTTAAAAATAGAGACCCAAACCAGTCTTCTTTAGTCAGGGACTGTCTGATATGGCAAATTGTGCGGTTATATCTGATTAAGATAAATACGCATTTTTTGGCTAATACTTAACATGAATTATTATTTTTTTGTCATCTTTCCAAAACTTTTTCCTATATTGAAAACTTTTTTTTAATGGAGATAATTATGTTGAAATCTTCTGTTATACTAAATTTAAAAAATAACCTGCAAACAAACAGAAATTTGCAATAAATAACTATTTAACATTATTTATGCGCAAAAACTGTAAATTTATACTTTATTATTACTAAATGTAACAATTTTTAATACAATTTTATCTTTGAATTAATTTACCATTAACTTCATTTTTAAACAAATCCTTTTACAGTCTTCTCATTTGTGGCTTGTTCCCACTTTAGGATAAGGTGATAAATTTACGTAGCCGCGATTAGTAACTAAGTAAGCAAAATATTTTATATTTATTAAAAATTATTATATAGCTTGTGAAAATATATATAGATTTTAAACATATTTTTGCCCAGGCGCTGTATTTTTTTAAAACACCAAACAAGTAAGCAATCACCAAATGGTGATTACCAGCTTTTTTTTGGCTTTCAAAACACCAAAAAAAAATACAATTTGGGCCCAAATCGCCAAATCTGGCAACTCTGGTAGAAAATAGCTAATTATTATTTAGTATAGATTCGTCACAAAAAAATATCTAATTTTTAAAATATAAAAAAAAAATTAATTTAAAAAAAATAAAGAGTATAGTTACAAAAAAATACATATAAAACGTACTCTTTTTGTCATAAGGTGTAAATGCAGCTTGCATATATATATTACAGCTCTCTAAAAACAAAACCCAAATTTAATAAAAATTTATAGATAAATGGGCATTAAGTCTGCGTATTTGCCAATACAATAAGCTTTTGCTGCGGATTTCTACACCCATTAAACGATATATATATTTTTTGTACCAAATCTTTTTTGCATTTAGTCTGCATTTGATTATGGTTTCTAACGTGGTATGTTCCAATCAAAAAAACGCTAAAAACAGTCTTTAATGTAGTACAACTTATACAAAAAATTCTGTCAATATTCCATTGCAGGCTTAGTCTAATATTCACTGTGTATTTATAAAAATGATTTTATTTACATGTTTAAAATTTGTGTTATTTTTTTCGCGGCCCATGGAATATTCCCCGCTATCCATATTATTGCTGTTCTGGAGTTTGTTTTGCATAGAAATGTGTCAATATTTTTTTCTTTGTAAAATATAACATTTACAGTATTTTATTAATTTTCAAAAACTTTATTTTCTTGGTTGCCATAAACTTCTTCGTAAATTTTTAAACATAATTTTTTTTTTGCTTTTATCACGCACTTAAAATAGTGTTACTTAGTACTATACAATTAGAATAAACCTTCTACTAAAAAATAAAATATTTTTTTTATCTGGATAAATGATGAAAAAATGTCATTTTTAAAATATGTTAAAAACTTTTATTCTGATAAAAGATACAATAAAATGTCTATTAACTATAAATGCACTTAAAAAAGAGCTTTTTGCTGACAAATTTTATTTCTAAGTAAAATAGATTGCAATATTTCAGTTTTTAACGAATCATCTATGTCTTTCGTGCAATTATACACATTCGCATATAACATTGCAATTTTTATTGTGTAAAAAAGATTTATTACATTTTAGTAGCAAATATAAGTTTCTTTTTTGGTTTTGTTATTTTTTTTACCTGTTTAATTCCTATATGCCGTGAGCAATCTTATGCTAAATATGTTAATTTTTGTACTTGCATGATGCATAGTTTTTTAAATTTTTAACAATACAAAATGGCTGTAACAAAACGAACATTTTTTTATATATTATGTTTTTAAATATACTACTAAATTTCTAATTATCAGTTTTTTTACCCTTTTTTCTATAATCTAACATTAATTCTTTACATATTTTTTTATATTCTGGTATCATTTTATAGGTTATTGTGTTTTTTTTTAAAGCTAGAAAACTAATCGGTTTAAAAAATATTAAAAAAATTTCAGATATTTTCAATACAGGGAACTTGTATTTTTATGCGTTAAAAACTGGCCAGGTCTGGATGGGCCACGCTAATGCATATTTCTGCTACAAATACTTTCTACAAAAAAGATATGTAATCAATACATAAAAAGCAAACAAATCAAAAAATAAATGTACATTAGGGTTGCCAGACACAATACCAAATTTTGTATATAAATCTGATATTAAATATACCAGAAATATATATAATTTATTTTTTGGGCAAAAAATCGGATTTAATGCATATAATGTGCTCTGTTGCATATTTTGACATAACTCGCTATAGAAAACTTTATTAAAAATAATATATATGGTAAGTTTCCTATTTGTTAAAAAAATGTAATATTTAATATGCAGATCTATTATACATCTTACAGAGATCCTATTAAAAAAAAAGCTTTTTCTGCAATAATTATGCAAATAACGTAGCAAAAGGTTTTTTTCTTTCTATTATACTGTTCATATATTACTTTGTATATAAAGTAAACATTTCTTTGATCATTTTGGTATTTTTACAAACTTATTAACATAAAATATCGTAATATATATTTTTACCAAATTAACATTATATGATTATCCCTTTCTGAACTTTAATTAAGAGTTTTGTTCCCTAAAGTAAGGTATAAAAAATAGAAAAAAATACTAAATATGAAAAAAAAAGAAAAAAAGAATATAAACAAGAATAAGTTTAGATATTCTAGTAAGTTGCGGTTTGTATTGGTTGTAAAGCAGTCTTTTAGTATTAAAAAAACTAGATATTTTCATTGGCTTTAGATAGAATTTTGTTAGAAAAATGTGAACTGCTTATGAATGGCACGATCTTAAACCACAATAAGCATTTATTTGTTAATGAAAAAAAGATTCTTGAAAAGAATAAATTATATTTTTGTAGGTTTAAAAAAAATTAGCGAGCACTTACGCTTTTTTGTAAAAATTGGCGATATTTTAAATGCAAATTAAAATATAAAAATGCTAAAACTCTATAAAATAAGAAGTTTTTTTGGTTTTTATATTTATTATGCCTACTTTTAGTTACCAGAAAGCTGTTTGCGAAACAGAAAGTAATATATCCACTTTGTCTTTTGGTTTCTCTTTAAATTATTTTTTAAACATTTTTATTTTTACAACATCATAAAATATCTCGTTTTAATCAAAATATCGTTTTCTTGATATTAATGGGTATCCTTTAAAACAACGAAAATTAAGTTGCTATGCGAAAGAATAGTTCCTGCATATTCAATTTTGATCTTAATATATACCAAATCTACCAAAAAGTATACCATCGAAAAAAACGAACAAAATATACTAAAAAAATGAAAAAGTGGCAAAAATATACATTCTGGCAACCCTTATGTACACTAAAGTTGTCTAGACATTAAGGTCATTATAAGTGTATATTGTAAAAAAAACATAAAAAAAATCATAAATCATATAATTTACAATTTATAAGTATCGAAAACGTCAAAAGATCAAAATTGCGCAAATTTTGCGGTTTTTTACGCATCACCATATATTTTTTTAACATATAAAAGAAATGATCATTGTTTAACCATAAAAAAAAGGAAAAAAACAGATTTGAAAATCAAAAGAACTTCGAAGATAAAATCTAAAATACTAAAAGTAAAAATAAAAATAAAAATACGTTAGTTTACACATAATTTTTTTGCAAAATCATTAAACGTATATTTTTCTGCTTTTAAGAGTTATAAAAATTATAAAAAAAAAATTATTTTTTAATTACAATCGTAGCAGGGGCGTAGCCGGGTTTTTTTTGAGCCAGGGTGTAGTCAGTGTTTTTGCAAAAAATAGGGCCCAAAAACCATATTTTTGAACGTTTAAAACATTATAATTTTTTTTTGAAAAAAATTGAATACAAATTTTTTTATTTAGATTCTTAAAATCAAAAAAATCTCTGCACAAAAAAGACCCCCCCCCCCTTGAATCCAGGCGTCAAAAATTTTCTGAAGTTAGGGGGGACACCCCCCTACCCCCCTGGCTACGCTACTGAATCGTAGCATCAAAACGTTTTTTATTAATACAAAAGCATACCAAGAAGAAAATATGTATGGTAATGCGTCTTTTTTACGTTATTTTTAGAAAAATTAGAGAATCTACCTTTTTAATTTTTGATATAGAATTCTAATATAAGCGATACATACACATTGTGGTCAGGGATGCCAGATCTGGTGATTTGTCACCAGATTCCATTTTCTGGTGTTTTTAAAAGGTAAAAAGTCTGGTTATCACCATATGGTGATTTTCCATTTTTCTGGTGTTTTTTAGAAAAAAATAAACAAAATAAAGCAAAAATAGATGTTTAATTAAACTTAAATTTTTAAATAAATGCCTTCAATAAATGCGTGAAATATTAATATAATCTTTAACTAGTCACTAAAAAAACATTTGTAAGTGTTGGAAAGTGAATTGTATAAAAACAGCAAAAAATTACGTACACAAAATTATTTAAATACAGGGTATTTTCTAACATTATTATAGAAAATATAAAAATATTACCCAATTAATGCCTACGAAAAAAAAAGTGTTTTACCTCTATCAAAAACAACAAAATGTATATAATACTAAATAAGATGAGAATTTTTGTTAAACTACGTAAACAAATTTTGTATTCATCAGCAATTTTACATTTTTTTTGTTCCAATAAATATAAAAAATATACATGACCATGTAAACGTTTCAATCTATACAAAAAGACTTATTTTACATATATATAAATGTTTTTATCACATGGTACATTGAAGTCTTGTAAAAAATAGAATATTTATTGCATCAAGTGTTTTGTCGTGGTTCTAAACCATTCACTACAAAACTTTTTTTTAAAATGGATTAGTGGAATTTTTCTGGAAACTAGGATTTATGCTCATAAACTATTTTTATAAATCTGGTTACTATCTGGTGTTTTCTAAAAAAAACCTGGTTTTTTTTGCCGAGAAAATTCTGGCAACCCTGATTGTGGTATGTAATATAAACCTTTTTTGTACAAAAAAAGGTTCAATCAATATAAAATGAATATTCTAGTACAGGGTTTCCTTTTTTTGAACTTTTGATCATTTTTGAACATTTTACCAATATATTGTTGAAAAATGACAAATGATCAAGTTACAAAAAATCAAGCCTTGGGTATACGAACGAGCCGGTAAATTCTACAGGATAGAATATGATGATAAATTTCAATCTTGTGAGAGAGTTATATTTGTAAAGTAAGATTGTCGGAAGTCGAATCACATATATAATCTTGCATGGCCA
>JAQFYM010004632.1:0-14992 GCA_034694785.1 Agrenia bidenticulata
TACACTTTTGCCTATCTAGAAGCGGATTTATGCAATGCTACAAGGCTGTTTTTCCTTAAAACATGTAAAAAACTTAAGAAATGTTTGATACACAAATATAGTATTGCTTGTGTAGTAAAAACAACGTTTTGATATTATAAAGTTTTGTAAATATGTTTTTTGTTATCGATACGCAAACAAAAAAAGTTATTTTTAAAAAAAAGTATTGATTTACTGATTGCTAATCTACTCGAAAAATACCTTTTTAATCAAAACAGTTTGTTTCCTTTTTAATATGCAAGGACAAGTAG
This sequence comes from Agrenia bidenticulata, assembly GCA_034694785.1. Classification (NCBI taxonomy): domain Eukaryota; kingdom Metazoa; phylum Arthropoda; class Collembola; order Entomobryomorpha; family Isotomidae; genus Agrenia; species Agrenia bidenticulata. Next base: position 291 of record JAQFYM010004632.1, read on the forward strand.
TTTTTTTGACTTATTTTATGCAATTTTTTTAATGATTAAAATACATGTAGAGAAATACATACTTTAAAGAAAAAAAATAAGAAGAAATAAAAATGTTTGGTTACCTTGGCCTTGTGTGGTCATTTGTATTATATGCACGCCAAGCATATTAAATGTCGTGTTTTTAAATTTTTTTCTGTGACTGCAACATTATTTTTGGACTCTCATATTGATAAAGTTACACAGCTCTAGGCATTTTGCAATAGTTCATAATTAGTATGTTATTTTATTGCACGTTTGTGTATAAAACCAGCGCGGACTGTCTCAATTTAAACATAAAAACACTTTTTTGTTCGCGGCAGTACCATTTAAAATACAAAAATACACAGTAGTTTGCAACTATTTGTCTTAGCAAAATGATAAAAAAGACTTGCGCTTGTTTGCAAACACTAGTGTAGTTTTTTTACGTAGGTTTTTTTTTTTATTATTTTCTTAAGATCAGATAAATTCATAAAACAATTACCAAAATGATGTCTGATAAAGATTCGATAAGAATTGATTTTTTATACTTTTTGTTATTATTTAAATAACAAAAATTTATCAAAGAATAAAGTTTTTTTAATTATGCAAAATTATTTTATATGCTGTAAAGGCAAATAATTTTTTTGCTAACCTTGGGTAAAAGCATATTGTGAACACGCCGTCTAAAAAATATTTTAAATATAGTATAAAAATTTTTTCTGCGTAAAAGGGTACCATAAAAAAGTTATTTTTACCGGGCCCACTTTTGTCTGTGAAGGCCTGTACTAGGTGTTTTTTTTGTTTCTGTTTGTTCATAAATATAAAGATTTAAAAGCAAATGTATTTGTTTTATGTTCAATTGATGACAAAACATGTATTTTCATTCTATAAAACTACCAAAAAAAGGTTTTTTTAGTCCCGGTTGTAGGACAGTCATAGTTACAAAGCATTACACACCAATTTTATACTAAGGACCCATTTGATACACTTTAAAACTTTTTATCTGTCTTATAGTTATGTTCATCACATTTGGATAACCAGGTTTTTTGTCTATATAACCTTATTACTTTATTATTATTATCTTAACCCGTCGGTTTTTACAGTCAGATTTTGACATACCGGACACTACTTATTGTCAAAAATTGTCTAGGTGGTAAATATGTAATATGGGTCACCTTTTGTCTTGAAAAAAAAACGAGGGCTGTAAACGCCAAAGGTTGTTCAATGACAAAAAACCTATAGCATTTATGTTTTTTAATCTAATCGATTTTTTAATTTGTTTCTAGTAAAAATTCCACTTTTCTAAACAGGTTTTTACTCAAAGTATAAGGATAAAACATGCAAAAGATTTTAAAAACATAATCACTAGTACGTTTTAAATGTCTAATAGCAGTATCATGACATACAATTTAGGCAAAAACCGTACTTGCTTATAGGCTTAGTTGCAAATATACAATACTACAATTTTCTACACTTATATTCATATATTTGTAAGCAAAAACTACATATACATGCAAATTTTTATATTATAAATACATTTCGTTTTTTAACGTTATAACTGACTCTAAAATTATGACAGTAATTTTTTACAGTGTACATTTTTAATTTTTTTACTGTATAAATTATAAGGAATGTAAAATAATATTCTGTTAAAATGTGAACAGTCTTTTAAATATATAATTTTTTTTTATCTATTTTATAAAAATTAATAACAAAAATATTGTTGCAATTAAACGTAAAAAAATTATATGCATTTCTTTAATATCTATGAAATAAATTTTTGAAAAAAATAGTGCAACAGAATTTATTTTTCTAATATTTTTTAACAGAAAACAAGGCAAAAAAAAAACTCAATTCTGATTCGCTAATAAAAAATAATTGCAATTAGTAAACACAATTTTTGGCCACATTAATAAAAATAAAAACCTTTTATATATTTTATGTACGAACTATAGGCGTTTCTCTTTTTTAAAAAACAAAAAGCTATACTGTTCACGTATAAGTCATAAATAACGGTTTATGTATTTACTTTGGTGATTTTGGGTATAATTTTGCAGCAACAAGTGTAATTTGCACGCAGATGTACACTTTTAGAATATATGCACGTAGGCGTTTACATGCGAGACGATTGACTGTACAACGTTTTTTTACCAAGAATAATATGTATCAAACCATATTTGAATATATTACGATAGCTTGTGTTGTATAAAAAATGACACATTTTTGCAGTATGTTGGTCTTTTTTTGTACATGGTTTACGGGTCACTAACAATAGAAATGCAATAGACACTTCTTGTCACGAAATAAACATTTCTTGGTATCATATATATTTTTTATAGTCAGAAAATTTTGCATCTGTTACTACGAACACGAAAAAATAAAAAAATTGTTATAATCTGCACCTGAAAAACCTTAACTAATTACAAAATAAAAGGTATAAAGGAAATGTATTTAGACATGGTTTGACATAAAATTGTGTAGAAAAATAATAGCAAAAAAGTATTATAAGAATTTACACAATAAACCATTTGTACTTTTTATCAAAATTAATTTGTTGCCTTTGTCTTATACTTGACTTGCCAGCATAAGATACTAATCATATTCGTTTGATAAAAACCTTTAATAACGACACAACTGTTTTCCTTGTTAGTTTATCTACGAAACTTGTTATATGAAAATACCATTTTTTTGTGGTTATTGCAAAAAAAACGTAAAGTATCTCTTATTTATACAATAAAATACACTTTTTGCAATAATTTAGCTTCTTAATTTTAGTGAAAAGTCGCAATTCTCTTATTTGATAAAGGAAATTAATATATAAGTAAAAAATGATTTTTTATATACACATACGAAACTATGCGGACGATCTAGTATTTTTTTTAGTAAAAAAACATTTAATATCATGATTCTAAGCAACATTGTTATAAATATAATGGAAATCATCAACGTACTTTTTAGGGTGTTTTCGTTAAAATCCAGTAATAAAAAAAAGCTAACCTTTTTTGTACGCATCTAACGCATTCATGCAATTTTGTGTATTTTAATCGGCATAAACGTTTTATTTTATAAAAGCGTACTTGTAGTAAATTTTAAAAAAGGCACTCAGTTACAAACGTAACGGATATACGTTTTTTAAAAGATAGGCAGTAGTCTGTAAAAAAATTACTATAGTTGCGCAGTTTATATCAGTTTTGAAACGCTTTTAGATATTGCCTGCAAAATTAATGTCGATTCACGGTTTTTTTTAGGGATTGATAATACAAAAGATAAAATAAAAGATTTAATTTTCTAACAAAGGTAAAAGTATATCAAGACTGCGTTGAATGCGTTTATTGCTGACGGGAACAATAAAACCTCAAAGTTTATATCTTTTCTAATTATTATGCAGTTTAGTGTCCCCATATTATTTTTTGTACTCAAAACACCTCTTTTATACTATGAGCTCATTTGTATACCGAAAATTTAGTTTTTAATGCAACACTTTACAAAAATTGTACTGTAATTTTTTTTTTATTTAACAGGATAAATTTTTCTTATTGAATCGTCTGTAAAGTATCAACGGCAAAAAAACAGTATAAAATCCTTTAGCAAAGCGAATTTCTTTACAGAAAAAAGAACGCACGTTGTAAACCTTATAAAATTTTGGTACAATATACTACGACAATACTGCAATAACTAGACTTTTTGTTGCTTGTTCTAATAAAGAGAGGAGTTTATGAGCATAATATTATCACAATTATGCTGTAGTTATGACATACTTACTACATGATCTAGTGTGCATTTGTGTAACATTTTGCTGCAATACATCGGCTGTTTACGTGTTTCACTCTGTCCTTAAAATAAAAATTTTATAAAGGCGCAATGGTTGTATAAAAAAACAAAAATTTGTATCTCCGCAAGTCTAGACGGCACGACAATGTATACGCATAAAAGGTTCTTGCGCTTTTTTCGTATGCATCGATAACTGTCATCTCCTATTATTCCCCTTTTTCACTATCGTCCCTAAACACCGGATAATATTGTGCCAAATGTTCTTCGTGAAACGCTTATAGCACTCTGTAAATCACAAAAAACAAGCAATCACCGTTTACTCATATTAGTTGCATTCTTGCGTCGTGCGTATAAAAAAGCATTACATATGCCCCCGTATCTCATCTGTGCGGTTATTAATTCCACGGGCTGCAATTTATATTGCAGTGTTACATTTTCAGTATGAGATTACTTATTTAATATCCGCTCTTTTGCACTTCTACCACCTGTTCGATAGACTATTTCCTTTACAACGCAGTTTGCCTGTTGAACATTTCCATTAGATTAGTGCTCCTCGACGCATGTTTAGCTCCCCTTAAATTGATTTTACGCCAATAATCACCTACATTCTAATGCAATAATTTACTTATGTCATCAGTGAGCATTTCTATGAGTAAACACTTGTACCCTATGGAAACTTGCAATGTCTTGACTACCAACACTGCAGTGTTCGTATATTTTAGTATGCTGTTTACGTACCTCGAAAAAAAACTATAGTAACAAAAAAAAACATATCCTATATGACAGAGTAAACAGGTGAACTCATGTCGTTAAGCGTATATTTGTCGATACACAATTGGTTTGTCGTATGATCCGGCTGCTGCCATAGCGCAAATTTGTATACATCACTATTGCTGGTAAATATAGCCCGTATTCCCGGCAAGTGTGCGGTCGTTTTTTTTAGTTTGAAATGTGCACTTTGCCAAATATGTTTCATAAATTTTTTGTGTGGCCTATAAAAACTTTATGGTTTATTTAACTTCTCTAGCAAACACTTCTCGTGGTATCATCTTCCATTCGTATTCGTTTGTGTTTCTTGTCTCATATTTTTTATCTATCTACGGGGTTTTTATGAACTTGCTTCAATCCAAAAAGCCGCCCGAAACTCTAAACTAACTTTGTAAATCATTGTAAGTAAAAGACAGATCCTATCTGGTTCTCTTTTCTATAAACCATTTAAAAGTTATATATTAGAATCTACTTAATCAACCAGTTGACGCATTTTTTTTATTATGCGGCAATATTTGTATGTCACACAGGTCCGCTTGGTCTGTTAAAACGTTAACGACACGCCCATTTGCGCAAACTGAATCTTCTGCATGTAAAAGAAATAAAATACATGTCCTTCTTAGAGAACGTATACACACTTCATCGTTGACATACTTTTGTATGCTACTATACTAGCGTTTTTTTTTCGCTGCCATCTGTTTATATGAAATATAGTCCTAGCAGTAAACTGTATGCTTCCTTTACAAGCAAGATTATTATCTTTGTCCGGGTACTAGAGACATATATAACTACTCATCTCCTTTTTAGGGTATTGTTTTGTTACTTTATGTACTCTTACCTATAAAGACTAAGTGTAAGTTACTTTGAAGATTTTTTGAGGACCTGTTTTGTATATAGGTCTTTTTAGATTTCCTACAGAAAAACTAACGTTAACCACCTGCATAAATTGAAAATATGTGTTGGTTTACTGCTACAATACTGCTACATATATGTTGCTGTAAAGGAAAACCTTTTTTCCAAACATATTACCGCTCAACGCAAAAACTTTCTTCGGCCCAATCCGCATCATTTTGATATGTTGTTTTATATGGTTTTATTTTAATGACATGCAATCTTACTTACTTTTCTGTGTGCGCCTTTTTTGTATTAGCAATGATGATAGTGTCATTTGCATAATATAGACCATATAATTTCGTCATACCGTCATGGTATACGTCAACGCGTCTTTCGATGGTACTCTCGTATACAGAAACCTGTGTCTTATTCTAAAGCATAGATTCTATTTCCTCATATAGAATTAGGTCTTTTTTAACCCTTGTCAGAAATCGGTTTTTTAAAAAATACTTCTTTGTTTGTTATCACGCTATACAGTGCATTCCCGGACAAAATAAAAAGTTTTTTGCTTACCGTTGGTAGGTTTGCTAATATCCTTACCTACAAATGATTACGTTGTATATGATATATTACCATCATTGCTTTCCCGTTGTCTTTACCGACAAGAACTATTATATTAAATGTCAATACCTGTTGCATCGGGTATTATATTAGGTCTGAGCGTTTTTTTTTAAACCGTATTGTTCCGGCCCTCAAGGGTCGCAAAAATCATGTATGTTCGTAGATTCACAGTACTTGCCAGGCAGCTTGTCAATATTTTGTTTTAACCACTCTTGTTTTCTAATTCAACTGTTATGTGACTCAATGTAATCTCTATATATTGATATACTCTTATTCCCCGATATGAAAATTATATTATTTTAAAAATTTAGACAACTCTTTACATAATTTTCTACATATGCGTCAGGTTTTTTATACATATCTCTGTTGTTTCGGTACCAGATTTCCCTTTTTTTCCGCCATTGTAGGATACTTTTTTCTTATTTCGATCGTGGCCAATTCCCTTTTTAAGCATTAGCGTATGCTCTATACTTTTAAACCATGCTGGCTTAGATCGGTTATTGTCTTCTATGCTTCTCTTATATTTCAATTGCGCTGTTCTGTTTCATTTTTTATTTCAAAACAGCTCCGACAGTACAGCAACTTCCTTTTGATTGATGTATACGCTATCAACACAAACCTATATACCTGTTACTAGCTATCCAGCCTTAAAACTACCTTCACAAAGCATAGTCACCCGTGTGTTACTGCTTTCGGCATGTTTTCTTATGTTTAATATTGCGATTTTAGGTTATGATCCAAGTATAGTTGCTTTATTCAGGGCAAGATACAGCCATTCACAGTAACAGGTGCATCTTTTGTCATTTTTTGATGTCAATACTAAGTTTGCCATTTTCTGACAGTTTGGCCCCTATGTAGACCTTACCTCTAGTTATTACTAGAGGGTATAAAATTATATATATAATGTAACAAAAAAAAAATGATGCAAACATCTAGTTGTACCTGATAACTCGTCGTAAAAAATCCTACATTGATTGCGTTTAAGCAAAAACATGTTTTCAATATTATGTTAAACGTGAAGTAAAATCGCATAAAAATACTTGTCTGCTAAAAAAATATTTTTACGCCACAAAAGAAAAAACTCTGATATACTATTAGCTTTTTTACACTGTAACGTTTTTTAAAACTGAAAAATTGCAAATAAACACGTTGTAGTTGACGACTTTATATATGTTAAGACTATTTATCACACTCGTTAAAGCATCATTTGAAAAAAACTAGCATTTTTAACAAGCGAAAATTACGCCAAGGCACTGTAGCATTACATGCACTGCTATATTTTCTTTTTCAATACTTGCCGCAAAGACGAATTAAAAAAGGAACGCGAGGCAATTTCCGAGAGCCCCTTGATTAAGGAAGCTCCAAAACAAGTTTTTTAAGGCACACTTTATTTTCAAAAAAAACTAGACAAAAAAAACAAAAGCGTCAATGCAAGTATTAGAAAATGAGAAGATGTTTAAAAAACTTTTTTATTTAAAAGCAACAATTTGCGCCACAAGCTAATTTTTTGCGTTTTTATATGCGCACATTACTTTCAAATATTTTAAAATACATCTCGTCTTTGTAATTTTACTATTTTTTTAATAGTTTGGTAGGCCAAAAACTAATATTTTATTATAATGAATAAATAAAAAAAACTAACATGGGTTTTGGAATTATACATATCATTACTTATCTACGTACCCTTTGTAAAAAGAACTGCTCATTTGCTAAAACGAAAAAAAATACCAGAATGTAAATTTTTTTATAAAAAAAAACAGCATATATACGTTTTTTTGTGTTAGTATATAATGCAACAAAATTAAATATAGTTTTTTATAATGAAAGATTTACTGTATACAAATCTTAAAATATTTAAGTACGAACAGCACGAGCGGATCATCCTCTAGGTTGACCACGGGGCATCTTATTTTGTAAAGGCCCCTTTTAAAGCAACAAAGGTTATGCACTTTTTTAAACAAGCCTATACTAAGTTTAAAAACATAATTTTACGTAAGATTAATGCAAAAAACGCCTGGTTGTTTTTTATAAGGACAAAATTTTTGTTGACATATTTTGCACAGTTAGATAGTAATCAAATTTAAATATATTATAGTGTAATAAGCATATGATAAAGCGCATTTATATTTTTGTTTCATTATTCGGGTAAAGTAGTTATTACCGGTTAATGTACATGTGATTTCTTTAATATCGTTCTATGGTAAACTTTACTTTTTAATAAAAATAATACATGTATTAAAACTATTCACCACGTAAAAATACCCCACGCTCAAGGATTTTATCAGCGCTGCAAAGACTAGATTAATTTACGTTATTTAAAAAAAATCTGAGTTTCAACTGTACGCAAAAAAAGCAAAAAAAAAAACGAAAAAAACATTTTTCAGGCAATTTTTATCGCATGCAAACTTTTTACATATTTTAACTGCATAAAACGTAGCATAGAACTGTTATTAATGGGTGCCTTACTCAAAGTATGTTTTGTAAATTTGAGTTTTTTGTTATAAGATAGGTTTACTGTAGAATTTACATAGTAGTTGAACAATAGGATGACTTACCGCAAGTTTTTGACTGATAAACTTGTTAATAAGCTTTAATTCTTGCAAAAAAACAATGTCGGCAAGACATTCATGATACAAGGAAAAATAATGTATTATTTTTCAAGTATAAATCTTTGCTGAAAATTTCGCATCAGCTCAAAAAATAATCTTTGTGTATGTATAAATGTTTTTCTAAAAAACCGTCGGATGCTTTTTCCATGTCGGTGCATCATAGGGTAAAAACATTTTATTAGAAAAAATCTATCTACAATAAAAAGCGAAACAAATCATGATATAATAATCCTGTATTACCGCCAAAACGTAATTCATAATGCCTTAAGCTTGCAGGCAATCAAAAAAACATGGTAGTTTTCGACTTTATTTCAGAGCAGTAAAATCTTAATTTTTTTAAACAAATACTTATAATCAAGAAAAATACTTATGGCACATATAAAAGATGCCGTCAACATAAACTAGTATTAACATAAAAAAAAGGCTTTAAAAAATTCAAATATACTGAAATCCTTGCTCAGAACAATGTTGTTCGTTGTAATTAAATATAGAGACAGTGTTCTAAATACTTTTGTATTTTTTCGTTCGTTTTTTTTAAATTTCTAGTATTTTTGCATTGTAATCTTGGTTCCTATGTTTTTCGTTTTATTATGCTTTAGTTCTGGTACTGAATTGAGTATTTGCATTTTTTAAAGTGTAATAAACACTATAAAACTACAATTACATTTATTATTATTACTAATCATGCAAGATTCTTAACAAAAACACGCAATTCACGCAACAACACGGTACATCAAAAACAACCGCATTGCAAGAGCTGCAATCAAGCAAAAAGCCACACATAGCAGCCAAAATTTAAACAATCAAGATTGACAAATTATCAAAAACATTAAGCTAGGGAAAATGATTTATAGTAGCAAAAAATATTCGAAAAGAAAAAATGAGATCAAGCATCATTCATTGAACGAAATTACAAATATAAATGCAAAAAATATGGTAAAAATATACATTTTTTACTTGTTTATCATTCAAATTTGCAAACAGTAAATATCACATTTGTATCTGTTTTATTTTTTCGAAACTGTTTTCTGCTACTTTAGATTGCAAAAATTATACATTTGTAGCATATTATGACCAAATACAAAATTTTAGCGTTTAATTAGTTTTCTTTTCATTCTGTCATAAAAGTTGTATTTTAAAACCTTAAAGCGAAAAAAACTTGGTATATTGTTTTTTTGTATGTGCGCATATTTGATATAAACAAATCCTTACTAGTTTTTTAACGTTGGGGTTTGTTTCTTTTTGTAAGTATAATGCTTTTCTTTTTGCTTAAAAATACAGTATTATGCAGTAAATCATGTAGAAATAACAAAGCAAAAAAAAAACATACTGGTACACGGTTTTATAGTTTTTTAGAATTATCCGTTTTTTTAAAAACATTAAACTCTAGAGTTTTCTACGCATGATAAAAGGACAAATTACACATCTGTCACCAAAAGTGACACACATAGAAGAGTCGCATTGCAACTTAGACAAATTAAAACATATACTTTGACATAAAAAAAAAAAAATTTTTTTTAATGAAATTTTTTATTAATAATACAAATTATGTAAATAATCATTTAGCTTGTTTCGTTTCAACTACATTGTATATACACAAAATTTGCAAAAAAGGCTCCTTTACTGCGGGGGCCCGAGGGCAATGCCCCCTCCCATTCCCCCTTGATCCGCTACTGACGAACAGTGCTCATTTATATTATCTTTATCTAAAGTCTCATCGATTTGTTGTTAAGAAGTATAAAACACGACCAAGGAACGTATGCAACACGTTTTTTTACTTAAGTGTATTATATATTTTAAGATAAACGTTTTTTGTTTATGCAGAAATACTTTCCGGTAGTTTCAAATCTTTTGCAATACGCCGTTAAGTACGGTAAACTATGCGCTGTGTTCGTATATCGTAGCCTTTTAATAGTAAAGTTACGCGCTGCGAATCACAAAATATGTAATAAAATCATTTTTTTCAGTGTTTTACCCTTGAAAAAGCTTAAGTTTTACAACTATTTACAACTTAGTTATGCAAAATTTTTTCGAATTCTATAGAAAATCTGTTTTAATTTTTTTTTAAGTATGAAATTACACGACACATAGAAAAAAAATGTTGCATTAGTTGTTTAGGAGCTACGTTACAAATAAGAATATTATACAAAATTATAAAAAATTTTATATTTTAAAGGTTTCTTTTGAATTTATTTTCTGCCTATAAAAAATCAAATGAATTGTTTTGCGTACACTCGAAAAACGTTTCTACGCATTCCATACGTTACATGTATTTTATTTTATGGTTTTTAAAGACAATACTTTACTAAACATACGCTTAAAAACAAAATTTTGGCGCTGATATAAAATTAAACTCAACAACAAGCTACTTTGGCAGCAACACGCATAAATCGCAAACTCTTTCACAGTACTGCCTACTACTTAAATATTTTTACAAATACAATTGGGGCCCTAGAAAAAAAAGTGCCAGCGGAGCCCCAATTTATAAATATGTCCATGCCAAAAAGCGTTATTGCGTGATCGCGTTTCATTATAAAAAACCAAGAAAAGTAATAATAAAAACCGAACATACGTTTTTTTGCTAGTATTTACTTAAACAATGTTTAAAGGCGAAAAGTAAACTGTTACAAATATAAGAACGTCTTTTTGTAGATAAACTGTATTTGATAAAAACAATACATATATAAAAAACCAGGTTTGTATATAAATCATAATAGTATTTTTACAGAGCATTGCTGACAAGTATTGCCTACATCAAAACTACGGTGTATGATAGCAATAAATAGTACAACCGCTAGGTAAACAGATTTCTTTTTCAAAGCTGACTAGCATGAATATGCATTTTTGTTACGAGGTTCGTCTAACGCAAGCATATTTCTATTCTAAAGCACTTTTGCGTGTTTTCTATGGGATCCATGCTTTTGTTACATCCGAAAAATTTAGCATCCCCAAAAAAAAAGCAGGGTTGTACTAAGAACATCTAATCGTGCGAACAAAAAGATGTATTGTTTTGCGGTACTAGATACAGGATTTTAGTTTCGGGTGTTGTTAAAAAAAAAGGCTGTCTAAATATAAAAAGAATATGTTGGCCTAAAAACTACAGTTTTAACAAAAGTCTCAGTGCATTACACACGTTCAACATCTTTGACGATCCAAAGCTTTTATGTTTGCTTTTTTTCAGTAGTCACGTAAAAGAAATGTAAATTTGAAGTGGCGTTAAGCTCTCACAATGGTAAAATACTGTACCACGGCGCGTATACTGTTTTCATAGAACACAAACATTGATATGTTTTGTTTTTTTGTTGTATCTAGGAATCTATAATTACTAAAAATTAGTTGATTATACAGTTCAACAACGCAAACTTTTGTAGGGACGATTCCAATATGTTTATAGGCCAAAAAAATAATTTACCCCGTAATTTGCACCAAGTATTTAAATAAAAAACAGATGAGTGCATGGCATATTCCCATGAAGATATTGCGAAAAATTTACAGCAAATAGTGCAAATGTACTCTTGATAAAACGGGACCCCAACTGACATTTTGGTTATGGTTAGGAATATACTGTTGTAATGGCTAATTCTAGATTTTTTGTCTACTTTGAAGCAACGACAATTTAAAAAATAAAATCTATACCTGACATGTCAATTAAACAAAAGGCACTCTTACAAAACCTTTCGATGCATAGTAAAAGCAAAAATAAAAACTGAAGTTGGCAGCAAATGCCTGTTCTCTAAGATTACACAATATAAAACTATGTGTAAAAATAAACAGGTAATAACTATAAGACATATAAAGGCAACGCGGCATGCTAGTAAACTGTACAAAATGCAATAATACGTATCTGCAGGTAGCCATAGTACACATTAACAGATAAATTTTTTGTTGTTATAATTTGAAATATTAAAAAGCTTTTTTTTATTTGGGAAATATACAGTGTCGACTAGGAAAACTGCTGAAGCTTAATATTCATATACTGATAAAACAGGATTATGTTACGCCAGGGGGTAGTCAGTATTGCTACAAATATGGGAAAACACAAGCTAACTATAGTGCGTTTTAAACCGTATTTTTTTTTTCAAAAAAATTTTTTGTAAATTTGCATGTAAATACAAATACAACAATAACCAACAGCAATTAATGTCTTTATCTGTAATTCAGGTGCAAAAGATATGGAGGGGAACATGGGTTAAAACCAGGCCTATTTTTTACGGATAAACGTAAATACTTAAATACGGTTAATTTTGCCAAAGTAACTGTTCTGTTGACGATTTTTACATAGAACGCGCTTTTTGCTATTTATAACATAATAATTATATACGCAAACGCATCCGTAAAGTCTGTTTGCAATATTCAGTGTAGCCTGGCAATGCAAACAAAGCCCTAAATCATATTTAATCTCTAACGTACTATATTTTAAACAACAGAAAAATCTATTTTTACAAGCCATAATAAAACTTTTACCAAATTAGCTTAAAAACAAACATTATTCATTTTTGACATACAAAAAAAAACGGCCTGAGAAGGCTTCCAAGATAAATTATGGACCCTTGACATCTTCAAAAAAAAATTCACAAATTACAATGCGACCATAAAAAAAATCAATTTAAGTTTTTTTTTTTGCTTGTAATAAAAACTCTAATGCCTATTGTGTAGCTTATGTGTATAATTATACTCTTTACACAATTTTGTCTGTTTGCGATGTACAGCAAAATGACAAATCTTAGTTTTATGGTATCAAAAACTTTAATCTTCTATTTTTTTCACGTTTTAAAGACTCATTTGTACAATCTGTAGATTAAAAAATTTTATTGTTGTGATTTTAATACTGCGCGTACATAACGGGTTTTTTTTGTCAGAATTTGGTAAAAACTGATAACTTGCTGATTTTATATATATTTTTTAGTTCTTTAAAAATTCGTTATCAAAAATAACCGTTTTTTACGTTCGAAAAATTATTTTGTTACATTATGATCTTGTAATACCTTATAACCTGTATTTTTGTAAAGTAACTTCTTATATAAAAATCCTTTAAAACAAAACGGAAATTTTTACGTTCTACTATATTTAAATGGGTTTGCAAATTGCCCGTACTCCTTAATAACTGTAGCACTAGACTAAAAACTTACCTAATGATAAAAGTATACAAGGTTTACTTTTATTTAATTGCAAGAAACAATTTTTTATTTTTTACAAAATATTTTTTTTGACACCCCTGTTCCGTTTAACAATGAAACACTAAAACTGGAACAACAGTTTGCTAGGATGCGCCTGTATAGAAACAAAAAGCTATGTAAATTACATTGTCTTTGTATTTGAACAAATTAAACAAAAAAGTAAATAGTTTAACACACCTAATGTTAAATTACTGCTGCAAATTGCACTTCAAGCAAAAATATTGTAAACTATATTTGTTTGCATAGTAAATCTACGTTTTTTTTTGGTTTTTTGTACAGATTTTATAGAGTGAAATAAATGAATGCTGATACTGATTTTCTAGCAAAGCATAAATATTTAAAGATATAAAATCTACGAACCCTACAAATTTAATGCAAAAAAGGCAAATTAAATGCAGCATTAACGGGTCATTTGCTTCTAAAAAAATTAAAAGTGTAAGTTTGTAGTTGTAGACTCTAATTTTTTAATGTGCATACAAAAAAGTCACCTTAAAAAACTATTTTTTCAAAACAAGCAAACAAATGTTTTAACTGATATTGTTTGAATGTAAATTTACGTAAAACTGGTTTTACGTATGTGTGGTAAAAACTTACCAAGCTTAAACACATCATGCTTTGGTTTGGTATAAAAAAAAAGAATAACATTTTCAAAAATGCACTTTGACGTATGAAAGAAACATTTATATGGTGCAAACAAAAACGGATGTTTTTTTGTCTAGCCATACAAACACATGGTGCATATTTATACGTGCTTGAGCGTACCTAAGAATGTCTAAACCATAAGTTTTGTAGTTTTTTGTGACAAAACCTTGCTATTAAACGCAATTAAGATATGAATGTTACATTTTTACGTAGACAAGTTTATTTTTTATTTTTTTTTGGACTTTAAAAAATAAAAAATATATACTGAAGAAAACGAACT
>JAQFYM010004633.1:0-14991 GCA_034694785.1 Agrenia bidenticulata
TTAATGTATAACATTTTGTAGAATTGATTTTTGGTCGTTATTATTTGCTTTTAAAAATGCTACCAATTTTCCGGGCCTTAGTAATGAGATATAAAACCTACACTGCTGTTATCCTATGCGTTTTCGTAAAAAAATTAAGACATCAGCATCATAAAATCTATTTTGTCATTCTTATTTTTTTTCAGAAAAAATAAACTTCGTGAAATTATCTTTATTGGATCTTACTTGTCAAAAAATGATAGTTTTTATTGTTTAACAATTATGAATAGATATGATGCAATCTACGACATACGTTTATTAGGTTTTTTTAATTTTGTACAAAAGCATATTTCTACTTTAAGTAGTACATTTATTGACTTTAATAAAATTTTGTAAATAATACTTTGTATTAAAAATTTGTTTTATAAAAAACTAAATATGTCTGTATCAAATTTAAAAAACATTACAATTTGATTTAATATTAATTTTAAGCAATCTAAAAGTTCAATGCGATATTGGGTAGTAAGATTGCAAATTGGTATGCGCTGTAGTAACCTTGTTAAAAAATAACTACACTGCAACAAAAGTTAAAAACGGATAGTTAGGGGTATCTGCTATATATTAACGCAGCAATGTTTGTCAAAAGAAAATAAAAAGTTTTTACCCTCTTATAAAATATTCCACAGCGTTTTTTCTTTTAGAAAAGATATATTAAAATTTTTTTGTTACAAACGCTGCCAACTATCTTTTAATTTACAAGTTTTTTTTTTTATTTTATATACAAAATCACATCAATTTGCAGAGTAAAAACAGAAAGTCAGTCAAAAGTTTGCTTTTGTACGGAGAACGCACATAAAAAGTTTTTTTGACAAATCAACATAGGCGGAAAAATCATTTTTATACATCCGAAACGGTATTTTGCTACATTACCAAAAGAAATACGATTATTGTGCTTTATTTAAGAGGCTGTATACCGCTTGCGTGCCCCTTACTAAAAAACATGTTTTACTACGAATTGTCCAGATACTAGTTTTTTGTTTGTTTGTTTAACTTGCGTGTAATGTTTATCCGCAAATAACGGAAAAGAACAGTACGACACCCAGTGTTTTGTACCCCTTTATGATAAAAAAAGAATGTCAATTCAAATCATAAAATCAATAATCATATAGTTTTCTGTGCATTACTTGCTAACAAAACCTTAATAATCAGTTTGCAAGTCTAGATTTTAAAGACTAGTATTTTTGTACGAACAGTCGTATTTAAAATTTTACAATATGTGTATGTAAATAAATCTTACATTCTGTAAGTCACGTGTATAAAAAATAAGTTCTACGTATGTAAACAAAGAATAGAAAATAAAAAAAATACCCGTTTTTTATTTACCGGGTAATATCATTAGCTTGCATATTACTAGTATTTTACGCAAATGATTTATATAAGACAATGAGCCACTTAATCATTGTTTTTAACAGGCGCAAAAATATCAATTGCGCTGTAAAATTGCTATTGTTTGTTAACAAAACAAAAAAAAGTTAGTTACAAAATTTTTTCTAGACATACAACAAAAATAAAAAGTTTTTTTCGACTGTACTTGTTTTCTCAGCATAAATTTGTCATGGACAAACTGTCGTTTTCGCATATTGAAAAATATAAATCAAAAAAAAAGTTACTTGTTCTAGTTGATATATCCATTGAGTCCTCCTGGAATAAAAAAATACTGTGAAAATTGTTTTTTTTTTAAATATATTTTTGCAAAATATACAAATTACAACTTAAAGTTTCTAAAACTACGAAAAATGTATTTCAGTTACAAAAACAATGCTTAATTTGTTTTTATGTATGTGCCTTTTGCATCCTTTACTGTTACAAAATATTATAGACGTCTTATCTACGCAGAAGGAAGTTATTATACTGTTAAAGATTCTGCCTTTTATTCGTAAATTGATGTTACATCGTTGGCACAGAAATGATAAAAAAACTTTAAACTTAAGATTTGTTTCCTTTTTTGATGCAAAGTAAATAATTTTCCTCAACTTTTACAACTACTTGTAAATGTTTTGCCAAAACTTTTGCAAATACTTGTAAATGTTTGATGTGTTTTATAAGTGTATGAATTTATCTCATATGTGTTTGAAATAACAATCTTGGTTGTTTGTTTCCAACCAAGAATTCTTTAACCGTAAAAAACAAAAAATTAAAATTTTTGTATAATAAATTTATACTAGTAGATCTATTTTTATTATTTAAATTTTTACCATTTTTAGCCTATAATAAATAGTTTTGTATTAAATAGTTTTTACAGACAACATTCAAATATGACAAACAACGTTTAAAAATATATGGCTTGTTGTAAAGATTTCTTAATTTTTTTTTTTGCAGTTTTATCATGTTAAAAAAAACCTTGTAAATGCAAACGTTCAATAGTCTAAAAGACGTGCTTATAATATTGTTAAAAATTTTTGTTACGAAATAACACAATACAAAATATCCTTGGACATTAAGTAAATACTTTTGCATTTTTTCTAAAATTAGGCTTTTCTTTTACCAATTGTCCTGCCTAATATTTGATGTTAAGCTTGTGGATACAAATTAAAGAACTTGAAAAAAGAGCTGTAAAACGGGTGTAATTTTTTGTTATGTATTAGGCCCACATTACATACAGTATCTACCAGTTTTTTTAACTTTTTTTTTTCTGTATAAAAGCTTTCTTGCTGTAATTATTGTGTTTGGGTGGCGTTAAATATTTTATTATATTAATGTAGTACTAAACATCACAATATATGAGTGCACAAATGTATTTGTATATGTGACAATCTATTTATATTTATATATTGGGTTACATATTACTCGTAAGCTTTGTTTTATACATATCTGACATATACTTTTTACTTGTAAACCAAAACTCTTTTAATTATTTTTTTATCATTGTTTTGTCTTTCATACCGTTAACATAACCAACCATATCCATTCTTGATTTTTGTATCATAAAAAAGCAATATGAACGTTACGAGCGTTTATAGTCGTTTTTTTTCCAGCCCATATGATAATAACCCGTTTTAAATTGTTCAAAAAAACCAAAAAATAAAATTCAAGTTAATGTAAAAAAATGCGAAGTGTTGCTTTTGCAAGCAACAAAAAGGCATTTGCTACATATAAAAATATTTAGTAAATTTGTCTGTAGAAAACATTTTTTCGTAGTAAACAATACGACAACACTAATAAAAACTTATATCGCATCCTTTATTGACGAATTGTAATATTTTTTTCTCTTGGGTCTACGAGCTCCAGCGCATAGCGATTTAGCGTAGATCTGTCTCTGTATCTATAAAGTTTAGATAATTGCATTTTTTTGTTGTTAATTCAGAGGCCGATTGTGCAGCCACTACATGCAAAAATATTTTTAACATACAAAAAAAACATATAAAAAACGTTACGACTGCGAAGGTCAGCCCATTTATATAACATGCTTTAACATAGCGATAAATATATTTTTAAGTTTATGTATGCAACTAACTAGAACGTTTTTTAATAGGATCTGTGTAATTTTTAGAGTGTATTATCGCCTTGCAAAAAATCATGAAAAACCTAAAAACACCTTGAATATCTTAAATAAAGTTAGAAATATTTGCAATAACTACCAGAACTACTGCAAAAAAACCGCATTAATAATAAAAATCTATTTTGCTATAATTACTATAGATAGAAAAATTTTCCACAAAATCGCCGCGTACCAAGCCCTGAAAACCAAAAAAAAAACAGCAAAAAAAACTTTAAAAGTCTTGTTAAGAAGCCTCACATACTCAAAAATAAAATCAAATACAACCCGATTGGTAAACAAAAAAAGTATGATATACGATGCGAGTTTTGGGGTCCAGTTTTTGCAAAAAAATATACAGTACTCGAGCGTATTTAGAGCAGATATGATATTTTGATTCAGTAAAAGCCCAGCTTAACCAAAATAAGAATAAAAAATATAACTGTTAAAAAATATTGTAAAATAAAAAGGAAATTACATTTGATTGCACAGTAATCAGTATCCAGGTATTTTTATTATGTCTGTATGTATGAAAAAAAGCCGCGTGACTTGTTTTATACGTGAATATTTATATCTTAATTTTTTTAGGTTATATCTTTTTTATAACTATTCATTCGAAAAAACGCCCCATTTACGGTTTCCTTTTTTTTTGTTTAATTATATTTTATTCTCTTTCTAATATATTCGCGGTTATCGTTTTCCTTTGTTACACTTGTTTGTCTTTACATTATAAATTTTTAACAAAATTTTTTAGGCGATACCTATATATGTAATGTATAGAACAACAAGAAATTAAGTAAAAATAATATAATTTAGCGACCAAAAAAATCACTGCCCCTTAAAGAGTTTAGGCTATATCACACAAGAAAAAAAGCAGGCCAACAAAAAAGGGCAATAAAAAATCCGACTAGCGAAAAATTATACGTGTATAAAAAAATATTTTGGACAATAATAAGGGTAAAAAAGGAATTGCTGTAAGTTAGCGAGAGAAAATGATTCAGAAAGTAAAGTACAGACAAAAAAATCTTTTTTACATAAAAAAACACTGCCAAATAGAAAAATAACACTAAATATAATAATAAACAATAAACTAGTATTAAAATATAATTTTTGTAAAATGAAAAGAAAACCCGCAATATTAGGTATTGTTTTTTAGATTTTGGCATTTTGCAGCACCTTAACACAAGTTACTGTACGTTACAGTAAGTTACAAAAAGTAGCAGTAAGTTTCAGTTATACGTGTAACGATTTGGTGATTTTTTTGTAGAATTTTTTACTTTTTTAGCTCATTTTATTTAAACAAGAAGTAATTTTACAATTAAATAATTATAGAGTAAAAATAACAATAAATTTTTTTTACAGCGTTTTAGTATGTTTGTAAACAGGCATTTCTTGCTTTTTCGTTACATTTAAAAATCTTTGATTACATATTAGATATATGCAAATAAAAAAAAGCATATAAAAAAACTTTTGTACTTGAGAATTATTATACTAGTATATATTTTTTGAAGTTGCGTTTATTATCAGCAAAATATATAATGCAAATTTTTGCACACTATGCTCATTTAAAACCCCATAAATATGACTCTTTATGTACATTCGATCTAGATTTTAACAAAATATTTAAGAAAAAAAATTATCAAACATATAAAACACAAAAAAAAGCCTGATTTGTTTATTATTCTAATGGGATATACTGGATAATATATTTTCTTGGCAATTTCTTGTTTCTAACTGAAGCAATATAAGAAAACTTTTATATGCTAATTATTGCACTTATTACGAAAAAATGCTTATTAAGCAAAAAATCCTACTTATGTTATTTTGAGACGTGTCCAATTTTTATTCACGAGTACGCAAAAATAGAGCATACAATATTAAGAGTATTTTGTGACAATTAAACTCATAAAACGCATGTTGTTATTTATCCAGCCATTATTTATTTTTTAAAAATTAATTTTTAAAACTGTGATAACTAAAAAATTTAACAATCACTTATAATATTGCTAAGTATTAACGGTTTAAGTTAATACCTATAATAAAGTTACAGGTAGTTACTGTAAGTTACATTCACTTTGTACCAGTAACCTGCAGTTTGGCGAACCCTACTTTAAATCATATTTTTAAATTTTACACAGGTTGAAGAAAGATAAAAAAGTTTCAAAAAAAATCTGTAAATTATAGAAAATAAAAAAAATGTTTTTAAAAATTATACAAATTTGCAGATTTTTATTATGTTTACAAATTTTTACAATTTTTTTGCAAATTCTAAATCCTTTTAAATTTTTACAAATTTTTTGCAAATTTCTAAATTTTTCTAAATTTTTACAAATTTTTTTAATTTTATAAAATTTATAAAATTTTTCTATACTTTTTTGCAAATTATTTAAATTATGTTAATTTTTTACAAAGTTTTTCAAATTTTTCCTAATTTTTACCAATTTTCTTAAATTTTTTTATTTGTACAGTTTTTTTTTTGCAAATTTTATAAATTTTTTTGCTTTTTACAAATTTTACCAATTTTAAAAATATTTATATTACTAAGTTATATTCATTTCTTTTTTTTCAAATTTTTTAAAAATTAATAAAATAAAAAAAAACCTGTAAAAAATTTAAAAAATCTTAAAAATCTAAAAAATTTAAAAAATTTAAAAAATTTAGATGATTGTAAAAATTTGTAAAAATTTTTAAATTTTAGTTTCTTAAAAATTTGTACAAATTCTAAACATTAAAAAAATTGTAAAATTTGCAAAAATTAAAAAAAAAATTTCAAAAATTTTAAAAAAATTTAAAAAATTTAAAAAAAATTTGTGAAAATTTCTAAAATTAAAAAAAATTAAAACAATGTAAAAAATGTGAAAAATTTTGAAAATTAGTGAAAATTCGTACAAATTCGTATAAATTGTAAAAACTTTACAAATATAAAAAAAAATTATAAAAAACAAAAAAAATTGGTAAAAAAAAGAAAAAAAAAGGGAAGAGTGCCTAAGATAAGAAACAAGATATACTAGTTTTTAATATCATCGGGGTATGTTTATAATCATATATTAACATCCCCGCTTGAAGACGGTAGTCTCATACAAATTTCTTACTCCTTCATAACTTTTTATATCATAATGTTCTTTGCTAAAAAATCTTTCTTTTTTTCTAATTCAACAAGAAAGCTATCGCCCTGGCATTGTTCCTTTATTTTCATTATTTTTTTAAATCTACCTTTTCGACCTTTCTCACTATCTCTAGTTATCTTTTTCTTTTTTGCTACTGCCAATATTTCAACTATCCTAAAATTGTCTCGATAACCTTTTTTTAATCTCTTGCGTAATTCGAATACGTACATCTATTAACTATAAACTGTGTTTCAGTTTTACTTTCCTTGGCCTCCTCTGGTGAACAATTGATTGTACTGTGATATGAGTTGTTATATTGGCTTGTTACCATTTCAATCCTTTTCTTTATATATCCTTCCGTGTGTTTATTCAATCAACTCGTCCTTGTTCTTATTGCTCGTTCCACAGTTTCGTTGCTCCTATGGAATTCTGTTGTGATCATTTTATGATAAATCGTATTTTCACTGCAAATTCTTTTAAATAACTCGTTCGCAACTTCATTTCCATTTTTTAAAAACAAATTTTCGGGATTGAATCTTTACACCATTTTTGTAATACCTCCACAATATTAGATGCGGTTTTGCGTTCAATTATCTATGTCATCACATATCGGGTGTAACAGTTTATTGTCACCAAAATATATAAACCTGGGGTTCTTATCTCTGTTATATCAAGTGCAGAGTTCTCTTTTGCCTATCTTGATTCTATATAATCACATCCACCTGTAACTTTCGTATACATCTTACACATATTCATTGTGTTTTGAGTATAATCTTAACTGTCTGACATATCCATAGCCAACCAAACTTTTTTTATTTCGTATACTGCGGTCTTGAACCGTTATGCCATTTTTAATTTATGTGCTTATATATAAATTTTTGTCTTTGTTTTATTTTAAAACTTCTTTCTTTCTTCCTTATCATTTATCCTGTAATATTTATCTTCGTCTTTTAACAAATGTTTTACACCTTCTCACCTTTTTATTACATTTCTTTTTATCGTTGTTTCTGATTCATTCGTTCAGATTCATATATTCTGCTAAGTGCATCTGCGCCGAGTATCTCTTCCGGTTATTTATATTCTAGCGTAAAAGCGTATTGCTTTAGTTTTTTTTTCCACCGGTTTAATCTATTGTTTTTACAATGTCCTTTCTTAAGATTCATTTCCGCAGCTTTTTGATTTGTGTGTACAGTATAACGTCTCTTTTATAATTTATAATGGAATTTCGTAGTTCTTCAATGCGCATCCAACAACTCCTTTTTATACTACTGCATCTTTTTGTAGTTGGTATCAACTTTATACTTGAATAATTAATCAGACTTTTTCTTTTTTTTCTCGTGCATTAATAAAGCATAAATACCTCTATCACTTCCGTCTGTTTTTATATGAATTCTTTTTCATAGTCTGGTATATGCAGGATCCCTAGAAGAGGGTAAGGGAGGTTTAAACGGATTTTTCCGGCCATTTTTAAAGAGGCCCACTTGTTGCACTTTGTAAAAAATATTAAGACCTTTCGACTTAGGATATTGGTATAATATAAGTTTAAAAAATAACTGCCGATGCGTAGAATTAATTTGCGATAACTAGTTTATGCCACGTGTTTGTCTTATGAGGCCCTTGATCTTTTTTAGAGAAGTTCGTGGTAAAAATAAACTTTTAAAAGTATTTTTTGCGTTATAAAAGAGACACAACAAGATTTTTTTTTTAAATTAAAACGTTTCATTTAGACAGGAGTTTACCTTGAAATTTTTATTAGGGAACCAATGTATGAGTATCGAACAAGCCTAAGTTTTTTTTTACGTGCATAATAAAGAGGAAACTATACAAAATCACAAATATATGGGCTTCAAAAAAAATTATTCCTACATTTTTAATAAATTCATAATTAGAAAGAACGTGCTATATTTAAAAGGTTTATTAGATAAACATACATAATTAAAAATGTGTTTTTAGACAAAGTATAATGCTTTTTTCTTTGCGTTGGATTGTTCTTTCCCTAGATTGTAATCCTTTTAAAATTGCTTAAAGGGTGTTTTACACCCTACAAACAATGCAAAAACTGATAAACTCGTTATACGCAGATAATATGATTTATGCGGTTTCTATTGTTTTAGTATTTATAGAAAAACTTTTTGTTCTTTTTTGTCAATACTCAAACATAAAAAACTTTTAAAAAAATGATAGATTTTCTGGGTGCTGATGTGCACATACATAACACTTAAAAAACAAAAAGTGTTTTTTATATAGAGATCTGCGAGCACTAGTTTTTTTTAGCTCTAATCCGTATATTTTTGGCTAATGATCAAAATAAAAGTCACGAAATGCATTATAAAAAGACAAAAACATAGCCTGAAAAAGCTGTAAAGTTATTTATACTAGTTGCGGTAAGCCTTTTATATGTAGGCAAAGCTGTTAAACTAACCGTGCATTGCATTTTGCGTTTCTCGCGGATGTTTTTTTTTAACTTTGCACTCTTCAGATTGTTTTAGTTACATAATTCGCAGCACAATAAAATATTTCGAAATTCAAAACGATAATATATTTTACTTTTTTTATATGTAAAAAACATATCGCCGACCATGGCAACTTGAACATCTGAACACCGCATCAATTGCGGTTGCGTATTTAAATATGGTCACATAAAACAGATGGGCAGTAAAATGTTTACAAAAAAAGCAAAACATTTTTTTTTTTAATGGTTGCAAATCTCTTGTATGTGTTTTTTACTAGCGTTTACATATTGTAATTTTCTTTCGAGCAGATAAATACAATTAATACTTGTAAACTTAGAAGTTAAAATCTAGTCAAAGGCAAATGTATGATTTTGTATATTTGTTGCTATTTAAATAAAACAGAATAAATCAATCTTGTAAGTTAATCATTGCAGGACCATTTTTTTTTGTATGCAGGTGCCACAAATATTTTTTTTTGTTAGTCTTGAATAATTCGAATTGTTCTTATGCCTTCAAAGAAACAAAATAAGTATATTATTCATTTTTATAGCGTACAAGGGGCCACAAAAAAAATTATCGAGCCTTTTTTGTCTTTAGAAGGCCCTGGATATATATATGTCGTAAATTCTTTCATCAACATTTTTATATTTTCGAAGTTCTTTTATTTTTTCCATATACATGTATTTTTTTTTTCTTCCTTGTAATGCAGTTAGTAATTTGTTACAACTTATGAGAAGCGTAGGATATATGACCGTAACAAACCTGAAAACCCAAAAAATCATTTTAACCCGTTCATTTTTGTTATCAGCGGATAAAAAACAGCTTCTCCTCGTTTCATATCTGAATTTTTGTGAGGGTTTTTTTATTTGATTATATTTCAAGTAATTTAATCCTTCTTCTTGCGAATTGTAGTTTCCTCTTATTTAATATACAATTATTATTTTCTAGCTCATTTACAACATTTAAACTTTATCTATCATGATCTTCACGTGTCTACAATTTGTTTCATTTAATCTTTATATAGTTCTACACACTTCCCTGCACTTAGTCTAATATCACTGGTTTACCCTTCCTGCCATTAACAAAAAATCAATACACCCCATAGGCATTGAGTTCTATTAAAATATTCTTTCGTCGTATTCGCACGCTGTTTTTTAACTGTATCCGGTTCATTCATTGCAATTTATTAAACCACTTTCTTTTGGGAAAATCACTGTAAACTAAATTACAACGTTTTTTTTTTACTTCTCTTATTATTGATGCCTTAAAACTATCCGGCTCCAGTACGTCTTTAAATTAGCAAAAAAACACAAACAAAACGTTTTTTCCTCATGAGGTTTCACACACGCTCTACCCGGAAATCATTGTTATGTGACCTTCGCAAAATTTTTATGTTTTTAGATTATTATAATGCCGTCATGTTTTCCTTGCACAGCCTTTGCTTCTTTTGGCCTACCTATCATACTAATACGTTTCGTCGAGGTCATATTACAACATATTTTTATTGTGCAATACTTTGTTGCTTATACCACTCCTAAATAATACCCTTTTATCATGATTTCAAACTATACTATCCCTGTTTTTACCTTCAACATCTTTTCTAATTGATACAACTTTACAAATTCTAAATTATTACATTAATTATATATATTTTTAAGTTTTTGTCTATTTCATTAATAAATTTTTTTTTGGTTTGTTGTACCTTTTGCATTTGTATTTTTTTTGACAGACATTCCGTTGCTAAGAGCATAACACCTTAGAAAAAAAATTCATTTTTTCCTTTCGATTGCCAGAATTTTCTCTGCATGCCTATTTTTTTTTACTTTAATTTTGTATCCTTTAACAGTTTTTGTATTTTAATCTTTCTTTTACAAGCTTGCCAACTTTTTTATTTTCTCATGCAATTTCAAACTTGCTGTTTCCTCGTTTACTTTTACTATCACCTCTGATATTGACATTTCCACAACATTTTTATATACCAACCTCTTTTTTTTCATTTGAGGCTTAAGCCGATACTCTCACCGCATTTTCTTTTTCTTCTTCTTTCAGCATCTTTAATTCATAACTTATTACCAGGTTCCCTTTTGATATTTTTTTAGCCTGTGGCTTTATATTCTTTTTACCATAGATTTTTCTGTGTTTAGCCCCCATGTTACTGTTTAATTTCTCAGGGAAAAATTATAATCATTTTCGTCATAAGATTAGAACGTAAAAATGCGCACGTTTTTCTTTCTTCTTACCCCAATAAAAAAAAGCCACATCTAAGTGTAGTGGCCACTTTAGTCATTACACATATATTTGTTTGAAATGGGCTCTTTTAAATGTGGGACTTTCCGTCAATTCACAAAAATTTTTTTTTTATGGTAAAATGTAAAATTTAAATAAATGTCAAAGTAGGAAAGGTGTACAAAACTTACTGAAATTCATGAAAAGAACATTTGAAATATACTTTCGCGTAGAAGTCCAGATATGAAAATTTTTTGAAGTTTTTTTTTTGTTTATCTTAAAAATAAAAAACAGGATCTAAGCTTGTACAAATAATATTTTAAACTACACTACCGCCAATATTTGCTCTTCTGATACAAAACTTTTTTGAGTATTAAAGGTATTTTTGCACAGAAAATACACATTTATATATGAAAATCTTATCGTAAATACTTCAGGGCCGGTCTTATCAGAAATGAGCCCCCAGAAAAAAGGGAGTCCCTTTAGTATAATTTGTTAAATTTTATTTTTTGACATATGTGCTCATATAAATTTAAAAACAGAAATTTTTTGTTTTTTTGGTAAAATAATTTTTCGTGTATAAATTTTGTTTCAGTCGTAATTTTTGCCTTTCAATTTTTTTTGTGGCATTCGCTGTTGCCCCACCTGCCCCCCGGTAGAACCAGCCCTGAGTAACGTTACTACTAAAAAAGCTACATAATAAATTACCCAAAAAAAAAGACTTATTTGCATTATTAAACCATTGAAAATTTTCTGATAACACACGAACTACACTTTTAGCAGCAAAGTAGTTTGCTGTACAAGTATCACGTTGGCCAAAAAAAGAACACCGCGTTCTACGCCAAATGATTTTTGCTGTGTTTTTAAAATATGCTAACCTATATTTTATTATGAAAATTTTCGTTTCCACCCATATATAAATACTTCACTTTTGTTTGATCGTTGCCTTTGAAAAAACACACTACAACCATTTAAGTAAAATTTATTTTAATCATTGAACTATTAACTACAATCGAAATTCATCTAAGTCACTAATGGTACTGATGTAGCTAAATTGTGGTATATCTTCAAATGATTTTAGTAGTAAATCACTTAGCCCTTATTGAATCTTTTTTTTATTGTGTCCACAATTTTTATACCCCATTTGTTATTTTCGGGTTTTCCAAATATTAGTACTGGTAAATGTAACAAAAATTTTGGCATCTGTCTGAAATACAAGACTTCTGGAAATAGCCAGATAAGTCCCTAAACATAAAGTGTATTAGTCTATATAAGCAAAAAATATATATCTGTATGACTTTTTATACAGGTTAAAATGACGAAATTACCCTTTTAAATAATTTTTTATTTTAATGTTAGATTTTGTACGTAAAACAAATTTTATTATGTTGTATTCATTGATAGTGTTATTATGTACTTTTGTACAATTTTTTGCGTAAAAAACCAAAAAAAAACATACAAAGGTGCTTATGAATTTTTAAAATGCTTATTTCTATACATCTTTTTAAGTTTTTTGTTTTCTCATTGCCGTTAGTTCTTTTTTATTATCTATCTGTTAACAGACAAATAAAATGTGTTAAACAATAATGAAATTGTAAAAAACCAATCTTAAGATTATTTTTACAAACAAGCGTTTTTTTTTTAAGTTTTATTTACATGATATATGAATTTGATGTAATTTACTAAATTTAATCTACAACTACCCTATACATACTATAAATTTGTATAAAAAACCAAGGAAACGGAAAAATATAAGTTGTATAAAAATTTCTATCGGATTTCTTTTCTGCAATTGCTATTTAGATGCTTTCTGGTTGTACAAATATATTTATAAAACGTAAATTTGTACATATTTGACGTCAAAAACAGTTGCGCCTCAATAATCAGACAGCCACTTTACACATTGTACAGGTGGAAGTTAACATTTACAAGAAAAAAAAGCGGAGTATATGCTGCGTAAATATGTTTTTTTACAGCTAAAGTAGCATGTATTTGCGTAGTCTAAGTAGTTAATACCAAAAAACGTACAAGTAGTACCATTTGTATTGCTTTTTTTGTTTATAACCCAGCAATAAATATATTGTCTCAATAGCAATATATTGTTTTTCTCTTAGGCAGATAGAAAGAGTATAGCATAGATAAGATCTAAAACACTTTACTCGTAATTTCCGTATATAAGCATAAGTAAAAAAATCCGTTGCTTATTTTCGAAGCACTATTTTATTATGCATTTTTAGATTTATAAATAGGCAGAACCACACCTATGTTTGCCAATTACAAGTATATGTCCCTTAACGTTATACGAAAAGCATGGTACATTGTATTAACAATTTAAAAACTGTAAACGCAGATTCTAAAAGTAATTGGTGTTTATGCAAAACCGTTGTGGTTTTAAATACGGGTTTTGCGTTTTTTTAGTAATTTTATGTGTTTTCTAGTGTTTTTTATCAAGTCATTACAGTGTAAGGCATATATCTCAGAATTATGTATGCTTAGATTTTTACTGTGTAAATTCAACAGTTAGCAATTCAATTGAAGGGATTTGCATAAATAAAACATTTTTTTTTTGCCTTTTTGTATGTTTTTGCCGTAAATAAATCGATACTATTGTATCCAAGAAAAATGTTTGTAAATAATATTTTTTTTCAAAGCAGCTGGTGATATTTTGAAATCATTTGTGCCGTTAATAAAAGTGTTGTTTACTGCAATATAATACAAACTTTAATAAATGTAATATGGTATATTCGTATATGCAAAGATATATCAGAAAACAAGGGGTATTTTTTGCACGGTGTCTTCTTCTTCGTTGTAAATACAATTTGAAAAATATTGTTAAATTGACGATAAACAAAGTTTTACGCTAAAATATCGATAATTTGTTCTGACAATTTATTGTTTGTGATTACTGATTATCACACACGTTATCAAATTATTATAAAAAAACAGTACAATTTTGTTTTCTACTATTACATTGTATTCATGCATACAAATGGTTTGCAATGTAATCATTATCCCTTTTATTATGGTTTAACAGGATTGCAAACTTTTTTTTAAAACATGTTATGGGACATTTGCAATCGTTTTAATATATTTTTTTATATAAAAGCGTGACATTTTTTTACATTGGAAATTTATAGCATATTTATCAATGGAAAAAAAAACCAAGCAGATTGTTCTTGGTCTTATAAAAAAAATACACAAAATATTACAAAAAAAATATTATACATAAAAAAAATCCATATGGTCTATTTTGCACTTAATTGAGCTTTTAAAAACCCAATGAAAAAAAAATTCGGACGGTCTTAACAAAAAATTCGGATGGATACTACAATGTCAAATATCGTTAAAGCTACATCAACAATAAACAAAACAGAAAAAGCTGTCGGAAAGCGCATGTCAGTTCATCATGTGTCGGAGTAAAGCGTTTAAAATGTACAACGAAAAAAAAGCTTATGTAAACATAATGAACAAGAAGCAATGTATTAGTGTAAACAGAGCCGATATTAACAGGGGTGGGCTAAAAGAATGCAGGGGGTCCTATAGTTGAAAATATACAAAATATTTTCCTATATGTGCCGATAGAAATTTTCAAAAAATAAATTTTTCATTTTACTGGTAACGTAATTTGTCTTGTGGCAATTTTGTGTTTTCGTAATTTTTGCTTCTCAATTTATTTGGTAGCCTCCTACCC
>JAQFYM010004634.1:0-14990 GCA_034694785.1 Agrenia bidenticulata
AAGACCCCCCCCCTTAAATGCGGGCGCAGCCTTTTTTCCAGGGGGGCCCGCACCCCCCCCCCCCAGTGACGCCAATGATACGGAGACTAGAGCTGTAATAAGACGCTCAACCAGTCTAGCTCTTTTTCTTAAAAAATGGTCCATTCCCGCCCAAGCCCTGGATGGACTTGTTGACCCAGGGCGGCCCATACGACCCGAAGGATAATAATCACAATATCTGTTGTTTTTTTTTAAATAGAAACCTATGTCTATCCCAGCCTGCCTCTTTTTCTTAAAAAATGGCTTGTTCCTGCTCAAGCTCTGGATGGACTAGTTCAGCCAGGGCGAAACATACGGCCTAAAGGATAATAAAAAAAATATTTGTCGTATTCTCTAAAAAAGAGTCCCAGGTCTATTCTAGCCTAACTCTTTTTCGAAAAAATTGGCTTTTTCCCGCTCAAGCCCTGGATGGGCTAGTTATGCTAGGGCGACCCATACGGCCCAAAGGATAATAAAAAAAAAATATGTTTTTTTTTGTATAAAATAGAGGCCCAGATCAATCCCAGCCCCAGATACGTTCCCATTGAGGGCAGGGGGCTCGAGCCCCATTTGGAAAAAACTTTCGCCTGAATTTGAACAAGGGTATTCTTTTGTGCAGAGATTTTTTTTGCATGCAAAAATTACATAAACCAAAAATTAAATAGAAATTTTGAAAAAAAAAATGAATAAAATTTTGCACTATATAAATATTGTTTTTTACTTCCTATTTTTTCGAAAAACACTGACTAGCCATGGTCATAAAAAATTCATGGTTACGCCACTACCCATCCCGGTCTGGCCTATCTTGGGGTGCCTGGGTCCGCCTTATTGACAGCTGCAGCGAGAAACCATACTATACCTGGTACCTTCCGACCCGTTGTGGGTTCTGTTCAGGAACAGGTTCAAAAAATATTTCGGCGAACCAGTCAGGGAGAGTACCTTAAGAATTTTAAAAAGGGAATAGTCTTTTCTTTATTTAAAAAAAAGCTTAAAAACATACTTTTTAATTATACATATGTTAATCGTGTATTTTTGTAAAATTTACGAGTTAAAATTTTATAATTGGATATTTATTTTTATATAAATGATTGCGACAAAAAAAGACCCCCATTAATAGAAAACAAAACAATTTTAAGTAATAAAGTTAGACCTTCTCTTTTCTACAACCCTGGTACGTGTTTAAAACCTAGGCAGTTGTCTACACAAAAAATTTAATTACATGTTTAACATAACTAAAATTAAAGAATCGGCAACAAAAACCTTTATGTTTTTTTTAAAATATTGCATAAGAAAAAATAAAGAAAAATATGATTTATTACTTTTTTTTGGTTGCATGGAAAATATACCTTCAACAAAGAAAAATGCGGCAATCTAAAAAAAACTTATAATAAAAGTATATAAATTTTAAATACATTTGTAAATATTTTTTTTCAATATCTGTCATAGTATTCGTTATAAATAAGGGGTAATTAGTCATAAGTATATTGATTTCTTAATTCTTTATAATATAAGCATTTTGGGTTACGAAAACTGCGTCAAAAAAGTTGTAACCTTAAAAATTACAAAAAAAAAAAACGTTTAGCAGTATCTTATAAGCTATAGCAAATTGCACATCTTATAGTGCAACACGTACCATTTTTAATGAGTAAAATGTTTTTACGACCTCGTAAAAGTAGAATTTACACTTATATTGCAATATTTTTTTACAAAATGCAACCTTTAAATACTAAAACACATACAAAAACGTAGCAAAATAAAAATACGCTGTTTTATCTGTATCTTATATTTATTTCTTCCATTATATATACATCAAACTCATTTTCTTAACGTTCCTATAAAAAAAGTGTAATTTTAGAAAATATCAACTAAACAGATCTTTCCATTGGTTACACGGTGACCCGATAAAATGGCCGAAATAAAAGGGCCGAAATAAAAAGAGCCGAAAATAAAAATGGGCCTAAATTTTAATGGGCCAAAAACAAAAAGGTTCAAAAGAAAACGGGCCGAAAATTATTTGGTCCGAAAATTATTTGGTCCAATTCAATATTAACACCCCAACTTGTATGACCAAACTTGTTTTTGCAGTAAATAATTTTTAGCCCTTTTAGTTTTGGACCTTTTTGTTTTGAACCTTTTTGTTTTCGGCCCATTAAAATTTCGGCCCTTTTTTATTTTCGTGTCCTTTTTGTTTCGGCCCTTTTGTGTCAACCCTTTTATCCAGGGATCGGTTATACAAGTTCGGTTTTTTTAGGCCTTAAATATTAAACAATTTACACCCATTAGGAAAACAATTTCCAGATCCTCAAGACTGCACTATATAACCACGCTTGTTTACTCGATAGAAAGATTTGTTTGGCGATATTATCTACACATTACACTAATTATATAGACGCGGGATGGAATAATTGTAAAGTGCTTTAACGATGATAAAAGAAGCAGAAAACTATATAAATGATACTATTTTACTTTGTTAGTATTTTGATGTGGTTTTTCTTTAAAGTTGCATTTACAATGAAAAATATTGCAATAAAAATAAAAAATTACCATTTTTAAGGGATCCTAAAGACTATTGTTGCACATTAAATAGAAAATGTTGCAAAAATAGCAAAAGTCGTTTATTTATAATTAATGGGAAATCTAAAAAATGCTCTGCTCGCTCATATTATAAAGCCATTATAAGTGAGTGTTCAGGGTACTCTATTAACCGGCGTCCTATACTTTTGTTATGGTTACATACCGAATTTGGGGTTTTGCAGCCGTTTGCTAATATTTAATATACGAAAATATGTGTAAAAGGCAATTGAATAAATGTGCAATAGGAATAAGTTTTTATTTTAAAGCGTCATGTGCAGTAATATTTGTGTTTTTTTGACAACATCTTGCTGTCGTTGAATTTTTGTTTATTAATTCGTTTTTTAAAATATTAAATATTTTTTCTGTCTATTTTGCATATTTTAACATTCAAGATAATACTATTACAAAAAACCCAAAAAAACGTAAAAAAAATGTAAATACACGATTTAAAAATTTAATTTTGTACAAAAAAATTTTTATTTCTATATAAAATATATTTTTTTATCAAAATAATATTACATTTTTTGAGCTTATACGCCCAACTGAAAAATAAAAAAATGAGCAAAAGGAAAAAAAAATTAATCTAAAAAGGTAATATTAATAAAAATAAATCTATTAAAGGGTAAAAGAAAACTATTTTAATTTATCTAAAAAAAAAAACTTATTACCACCTTTAGATTTTACATATCATAAAACGTTTTTTTGCTATAAACACGTATCTCTTTGTACAGAAAAAGATTATGAAGATATATAAGACTTGTCTTGTAGAAGAATCATTTAAACTTATAAAAATACGTTTTTTTGCAAATACTATGCTTAAGATACTGTTTAGCATTTATATTGTTAAAGATAAATAACAATCTTTCGAAACATTACGATAATAACACAATTTTTAATATAAAAATTTATAGAAACCTTTATGATTACTTTATACGCGTTTAAAAACTAATTCAAATAGGTAAGCATTATTAAACTTTTTTTTTACGATTATGGGCGTGTATTTGTGTTTACTAAAGGGCAGTAACCAGTGGTGCTATTCAGGGGGGGGGGTCGCGGGGGGGGGGGGGGTCGGATAATTTCCAGAAAACATAAAAAAGGGGGTAAATATTGCCATTCAAGTATAATTAAGGCTCAAGAAATTTTTATGACCCCCCAGAAAAAAAATTAAAATATCAGCCCTGGCAGTAACGTACCCAGGAATTGTTGAACCAAGGGGTAGTCAGTGTTTGCAAAAAAGTGGGCTAAAAACCTTGTTTCTTGATGTTTTGGAGTGTATAATTTTTTTTTTGGATTTTGCAAATGAAAAAAATCTCGGCAGAAAAAAAGACCATTCCCCTTAAATTTAGGCGTAAAAAATTTTGTTAGGGGGTGGGGTAACCCCCCCTCACCCCTTCTCGGTACGCGCCTGCCTAAAGGTATTGATTACTTCTAAAGTGTAATTTTTTATGTTTTACTTGTAGGTATATAATTGATTATACAACCTATAGGTATTTAACCTATAAAAGATCATATCATATTTAATTACATGTAATTTTTTTGCTTGTGTTACTTTATTTTGCAGTCCGGATAATTCAAAAATCAGGAGAGATAATAATTTTGATTTATCTAAATATTACTGACGGACCCAAACCTTGAACTATATACGACACTATAGCCTTAGAAAATTATTTAAACTTAAAGGAGTAAACTGATTTCATCGTCAACTGAATGTATAAAGAAGCAAAATAACATAATTATAGGTTAATGTAAAACACAATGTGTTCATGGTTGTATATATACAACTAAAAAAATAATTGTACACGTTAATTTTATTATTGTCTAGAGGTAAAGATACCCGACCCGTACCCGGAACCCGGTTTTTTTGTATATACCCACCTAAAATATAAAAAAAAAAGTTTTTCTAAATCTGAATTAATATATAATCTTCTTTTTTACGCTTAAACTGCGTAAATGACATTCTTGTAAACGTTTTTTAATACGCAATAATTGTGTTGTCAGAAAAATACGTATGCAAGGTACCATTAAGAGATAACAACAAATACGAAACGAAGCAACAGCAAAGTCTGAATCCATGTAAATATTATATTTTTATAACAGTAAAAATACAAATTAACAAGCTCTTATAATCATTTTATGTTTCTATATATATGAATTTGCAGCTAAACAACTTTATACAGACTTTCAATATCGCAACATCGTTAGATGCCATTCAGTAAAAATAAAATGTTTTGGGTAACCGTTCGTTAAATAACTCGTGCGGAATGAGCAATACTTTTGCAAAACGGCGAACCCTTTGTCGAATAAAAAATGGCTGAGCATAGGGTTCGGTTAGATAATTCACATAATCGCGTAGCGAAATATTCAAACTATTTCTTATTATTCGAATATTTGCTTCCTATGCTCAAATATTCGTAGTGGTTTTTTTCAAGCATTTTTTTTTTTATTTTATAGGTAAAAACCTAAATAAAATATATCCAAATGATTTGTTACCAGCCAGATTTTTTTACCAACTAATATATACGTTAGACATGGTATTAAAAAACGAAGTTTTGATACGAAGCGTAGACAAGGAACAAGATGGCAAGGTACAATGTACCAAAGCCCATCTCATTTTTTTTGACTGGATTTAAAAGGTGAACATCCAGAAAGCTACTTTTCGCAAAAAAAGCGCAATATAAACATAAAAACTGCGTATAAATTGTTTTCATAAATTATATTAAGTCGGCTTACTGTTTTTGACATCTAAATGTACTGTAATCCCTTTCAAATATCCTTAATATTGCATTTTTTTAGAGATTTGCAAAGCGTAGGCGAATTCAAACTTTTGTTTTCTTGCAACGTCTAATTAAAAAAACAGTTTTTATACGCAAACAAAACAACAAAAAAAATATAATTTTTTTTAACAATTTTTTTTTTTGGCAATTTACAAAAAAATTTCTTGTATTTAAATCTAGACCGGGAGTTTTTAACTGTGCACAAAAGGAGCATTGTTTTCTTTGGCGAGCCCTTACCGAGCAAAATAGGCTTCTTAGAAAGAACCCAAAATCCGACACGAATGACCACAAAAAAATGACATAGAACCAACTGGGAAGCAGATTCATGTCATAATGTCTAATCAAAATCTGCGGGAAAAATTTAAACGAAAAAGTTAAGATTTATTGAGCGTAAAAATTCTAGATGATATATTCCTGACTTAATATCTCAAAGACAATTGATATGAAGCAAAGCAGATATAAAATATTAAATATGTAGGAATTGACTAATTCTATATTTCATTTTCTTTCATATGACTCTTCTTACGCATAACATTGATCGCAATATATTTTTATAAATTTAGAAAGAAAAAGAAAACCCCGTTAGATATATTTATATACTATTTGCGACAAATATATGTTCAATGAACTAAATCTGTACTTTAAATAATACTCATAAATAGAAATTGCCAATTTCCTTTATTCGGCAAAAGGTTTGGCTATACGGTTCTCATCCACATAAAAATGTATACTAAATAAATTGTGGTCAATTCTATTGTTATAAATATCGATAACCACTTTAAGATATTGCATCAGATTCCAAGGGGTTTAGATATGAAAGCTGCACTTTACCGAAAAAAATCAGAACGGTCCGGACCTGACCGGTTCCACACGGATTTTTACGTCTGGTAACAGATTTGAATGTTTTTTTTATGCAGCTTGTTAAGGTCCGGTCTTCCGGTCCGGTTCTTGTTGCCGGTCATGTTTTTTTTATTTTACACAAATTTTTCGGACCGGTCCGGTCCGGTCTGATGCAGACCTCTAGTCTCAATCCCATAATATTTTAATAGAGTTTAAAGACATATAATTGCGTAAATTTATGTATTAATATCCCTTTTTTATATAGTTTATTGGTTTTTTTGTTTTATTACGCATTTGCGGGGTCAATTTTTTTTACCCATGTTTTTGGTTCTTTTTATTTGAAGTTACAAAGGCACTGATGTAGACTGATAATCAGAGGTCTTTTATTTAGTAAAAAGACCAATTTTAGTAAATATTTCCAAGAGAAGTTTTTAAATCCCCTAAATAAAATTAATAAAAAACATCTTGTAATTAGTTTTTTTCACTACAGGTTAAGTTATTGAGAATAACCACCGCGATCAAAAAATTTCGACCGTCAAAAACAAAAAAAAAAACGACCGCTATATAGCAAAACTCAATTTTGAAAAAGCTTTTGAACTTATCTTCGCCAATCATACAACTCACAAATACTTACATTGAATATGTGTATTTTTTTTACCGGATTTTACAATTTTTTTTACACTCTATCTCACAGTTGAATTCATTTGGCTAAGGTTAGCTCATATATTTAACGCTTTTAGCGGGTAATTTTTATATATATTATCGGATGAAAAAATGCCTGCTAAGTAAAACTTTAGAACGATAAAATAAACATATAGTATGTAAAAATATAAGTAAAAAGTATTTTTGTCTTACTTTTTTTGGCACGTGTTTTTTTTCGCAAATGATTTTTTACTGTCTATTGTGTGCTATAATGCTAGACATTGTGCATTTTTTATGCTTTATACAGGTTAGTTTAACAAAGTTTATAAAAAAAGAGATGCGCTAAATATGCAGTTTCATATTAAAAATGATTTATAGTTGCAGATTTCTCAACGATTAAAAGATAGTCTTTTTTATTTTATACGTTGTAGAACCTGAAATACGCATCCAGTATGTTTTAAAAAGTTTTTTAAATTGTTCTATTGACCAAAATATGATATTTAATAAAAATCCGAACTGCTGTGCATTGGTCAAAAATATCCGTGTAAAAACCATATTCATCGACATTGTGGTAAAATCAATTTTATAATAACAGTAATATATTGAACCGCCGAACAATCTATTGACTAGTTTTTTTATAGATTTTTAAAAAGACAGCACATATTTTTTTTTGTATTCTACAAGCTTAAAAATAGCAAAAGTCGAATTTCTACTAAAATCCCGATTTGCACATTTTTGCTTACTATTTAAAGCTTATTTAGTAATTTTAGTTAACTATATAAATAAGAGACCCCTGCTGATTATTATTCGTTTTTCGTTTTTAGATTTTTTTCTTAAAATTCCTTATTCTAGCTAAGCCCCACTAAGTTATAATAAAGAATAAAAATTTGGGTTAGAATGCTTTAACGAAAGCAATTAACTTAATTTCTTTTTTCGGGAAAAAAAATGAAAAAAAAAAATAGCAAAAGAATGCTAAATCAATAAAAACTAGAAAAAATGAAAACAAAAGAAACCCATGGATGATATATTTACTAAATGAAAATATTTAAACAAGAATATGCACATTAATACAATATTCTTTTTTGGGAAAATCTTGCTAGAAAAAAAATCGTATATCAAAAATAGCTCGATGCAGAAAAATGCAATAATTAAATACCCATATATCGGTACTTATGCAAAAAGTAAAAAAAGAAAATGCAAAAGAAATTAAGCGCTATTGTAACATAATTATTGCTTACGTAAAAAAATTCGGATAACTAAATTCCCTAACTGAATATAAAACATACACAAAAATTTATCAAGTGTATAAATGAAATACAACTAAGGCAAGAAAAGACTAAAAATTATTCAAATTTGTAAAAATCATTAACATATAAAAAGAAGTTTTAATAAAACAAATATGAAAAATGAGACCAATGAAAAAAGAAAAAGAAAAAAGAAAAAAAAACCAAAATGAAGCTTATCGCACTCTTAAATATACAACCGAATATATAAATAACATTTTCTGCAAAAAAAGACAACGTATGAAAATTGAAAAAATAAGTGGTAAATAGTAACGCCACTCCACCTATAAGCTATGCTCCACCAAGAGATATGGAGATTTTTTTGCGTTGTTATTTGCGGATCAAATAATTCTTTTTTCCACGTATCGCAATGTTCAGATTGCACTTGAACCGTAAATAAACTGTTGTTTAACAAGCTTGGAGTGTACGCAAAATAGAACAGCGTCGTCATATTTCGGGCTGTGTGTTGTGAATAACTATACTACACGCGTATAAGTACTATAGAATTTAATGGTATGAGTACAAAAACAAAATCAGTAACTTAACTTAAAAAATCATTTAGTTTTGTAAAAAAAATCAAATATAGACTCTTTATTAAAAATTTAAATTAAAAAGGAAAATCGAGATGAACAATATCAAAAAGTTAGCCGTACATGTATAAATTATTAACGTGCGTGACAGTTATTAGAAAAAATAGAACGCTTTAATATTAAAAATAAATTAGCTTTTCAGGGTATAAATCATACAAACATCTGAATAAACAGGGGTTCAATTTAGTTTGGAAATATAAAAATATTTATAAATTTGTGCAGTCTATAGACGAATGTAATTTCCCTTTGTGTATAATCTGTTTAATATATGAAAAAACAAATGGGTAAATGTTTTTTTACTCTGTTTTGTAATTTTGACGCCCGTTACATAATTTTTCACCTTTTTTATGCAAAATACCCAAATTACAAAGCCGCGCCCAAAAAACATATCAAATTAAGCATTTGTTACCCGGGTATAGATTTTATTGGCTTTTTTATCTCTGGCCATAGATCTATTTAAAAAAAGTGGAAAAAACAAAAAAAAAATATGTAAAAATTAGCTCAAAAAAAATAGTAATAAACTGTTGGTTTCAGATAAAGTAATATAAAAAATAATACAAGAATAAGTAAAAAAAAAGCATCAAAATTATATTCGAATAAGCTTAAACAAGTAGATAAGTAATTGAAAAAGTAATAAAGAAAAGCTATCCGATCACAGTTCAGTAACATGTAGCGCATTTATTTTATTGTAAAACAACAAAAGTAAAATAATTTTTCTTTGATCAGCGATAAATTTTTTTAGCCAATTTACACAACATAAGCACGTTTGTCTATATATGCCATGCACGCTATATACGTGTTGCAAGATTTGTATATAGATTGCAATTGGTAGGACATGCGTATAACCAGAGGCCCCCAATAATATATTATTGTAACAATAAATTAACAATAAATTAATATAATATATTATTGTTATGTTTTACATTTTTGACAATATTATTTCAGCACCAAATGGAGTACTTTCAAAGTATAAAAATACAATTCCCTAGTTGAGTAGGCGGGCAAAAAAGTTCGTCTTTAACATATGAACAATGGGGTAAAACTAAACAGGATATTAGACATATGGATATTCTTCACGAAAAATGGTTCGTATAGTACTTTTATGTCGTTAAAAAATTGCAATTGCAACTTACTTTTACAGGTTTCTAGATATTTGTAGTTAGATAAAGCTAAAATGCGATAAATTTGTATAAAAACGCATTTTTATAATTATAAAAAGCGCTTTATAGTCTAAAAAAGTAAGGTCAAAATCTGACTACAAAACAAAATTATATTGTAAATATTATTAAATAAATTATTATTGCAAAAATATCAAGCAATATAATATACAATATATATTACACGGTTTCTGCGTATAACGCCTATGTGCGTTTTTTTGTTCTTTTTTTCTAGTTTAGTAGCATGTGTGCTGTAACAAAAAACATATTTATTGCATTTACACCATGAAAATTAGTTTTTTACTGTAAAACAGTATAATTTCTTGTAATTTTCAACAGGGCAATGTTTTAAAACCAAAAAAACACATTTGTAAAAAATCAGTCGTATGAATTACAGAAATATATTTTTAGTAAGCGCTTTGCCATTAAAAGTTATGATATTACTTCCGATTGGCTAATTTAGAATTTAGACAAATTTTAAAAGGGAGTATTAAAACTACTTTGTAGTATGTCTTTGCTAAAAAAACTTTGAATTTTGTGTGCAGTGCCATACTTAATACACAAAATATGCAAAAAAATTTAAGTCTTTGCAAAATTACTACTTACTTGTAACCACCTTACTAAAAGGTTTTGGGTTAGTCTTTTTAAGTTTTCTAATAGTGCTCTGTGCACGCCACAATTATAGGAAAATAATTCGCTAATATGTTGATGAACCATGGCTAATTTTGTGCTCATCTACTTCTCAGTAGGATTGATTTAATTTTGCTCGAGATATAAAATTAAACAATTTTTTTTGTTTTTATAAATTTTGCTTTATATTTTATTGGTCAAAAAACCTTTCGTTGACAGGCGCTTTTCGATGTTTTATTTTTTTTATTAATATGTATATATTGCACTTTTGTTTTTAGGCGGGAAAAATAAATTTTGTGTTTTTTTTTACTTATTCTTTTTTTTTATTGCTTTATCATAAAAATAACAGTTTATTACAGTATTTTACTTTTTTTTGTTAAGTTCAATTTATTTTTTAGTTTGTAATTTTTTTTCCACTTTTTTAAAAAAATCTATTGTCAGAATTAAAAAAACAAAAAAAATCTATACCCGGGTGGAAAATGCAAATTTGATATGTTTTTTGACGCGACTTTGTAATTTGGGTTTAATTACAAAGAAAGGGTAAAAATTACAACCACAAGGTGAAAATTTACAACAAAAGGTCAAAAAAGCCTTTACCCGATACAAATTTAGTTTTAAAATACAATGGACAATCATTTGTAAAAAGAATCTATACAAAAAGCGTCTTGCATATTTGTAAAATAAAAGTTTTTACTTTTTTATAATGGTGCCAAATATATATTTTAGTTGTTTTATGTTTTCTATGTATTAAAAAAAATAAAGTTTTACAATTAACAAGCACCAAGGTAAAATTAATAGTGTTTTTTTGCATGTTAGTAAAGACAAAAAATGTTTGTCTTTTTTCAAAAGGATATGTCTAGTAAAGACACTTAAAAGTGTAAAAGTAGCTTGCGTTACGAAATTTGCACAAAAAAACAGAAGCATATACAAATACTTGATGAAAAAAGTAGAATGGGGTGTAACTGCATTTAATGTGTTTTTATACTTACACAAAAAAATTCTTTTCTTATTGAAGTCTTTGTTAGTTATTGCTTTTCTTGCATATTTTATATTTAATCTTACGTAGTCTACGTACAAATACAGCTTGATAATTTATAAACGTGCGAACGCCACGCTAAAAATAATTTGCGATACTTTTTTTTTTCTATTTATATATTGTCGGTATCTGAGATTTGCTTTTTATATTTGTTTTGGAATATAAAGGCAAATGAATTGACACGAGAGGAAAATGTAAGCATATAATGTATGTGGCTTAGGGATGACATAATATTCAAAAAGAAAATCATGGCATAAAAGTCTATAAAGATCTTAGATGGCAATTATATGCGGCAATCGGCCTTAATACATAACTTTTGTATAAATTGCAGTATAACTTGCTTGTTGCATTTTTGTGTTAGTATTATTATTGTTTGCTTTAATACGCATATATTACCTAATAATATACATAATATCTTTTTATTAGCGAAGAAATAATTGTATGATAAAATTAGCTGTAGCTACAAAAAAAAAGTTTTTTTTTGGCATTTGGCATTTTTAAAAATAGTTTTCGACTTGATTTAAGTTTTCATACAAGGTATGTGCATGACTTTTTTTAGGTATATAGGAATGATAAGAAAAATCCGTTTTTGCAGATTTGAATAAAAAACGTCAAAAAACTGTAACGTTTATTAAAAGTGATACTGCCGTACATAATACATTAAAACACAAGGCAAAATTGTCGCTTTCCAGTTTCAACAAGAACAGGACACTTTGCGAACCAAAAAGTATATTTTTGCAAACCGAATAACACGTTTGTCAAGTACAGCGGATGCTTGTCAAACCAACATATATGTTTTCCTACCCAAATAAGACGTTTTTGTATTTAAATTAAAACATTAAAAACTAATGAAAGCCGATTTTTGCACTAAATAGAACGTATTATACACCGAAAAGGTTGTTTTGTAGGTGTATAAATCGTTTTTAAAACTAAATAGAACGTTTTTAGTTTAATGAGATGCTAAAAAAAGCAAAGATTGCTAAACAAACAATATAGAACATGTT
Organism: Agrenia bidenticulata; assembly: GCA_034694785.1. Taxonomy (NCBI): domain Eukaryota; kingdom Metazoa; phylum Arthropoda; class Collembola; order Entomobryomorpha; family Isotomidae; genus Agrenia; species Agrenia bidenticulata. Next base: position 12,549 of record JAQFYM010004634.1, read on the forward strand.
ATGCAAAAAAAAAACGATGTTTGCATCAAATAGGACATCTTGTTTATTTTTAGATACGTAAATTATTTTTTTATTAAGGTTTAATTGCATCTTAATAAACTATTAATCAAAAGGTATAATGTTATTGTGTGCGAAGTAATTAATATTCTGCTATATGTATATGTACAAAGTCTACTGCTTGTTTATTTGTAAAAACACCAATCTTACACACTTTGTACTTCTCGCAAAAAAACAGACACTGCACACCCTACATGTCTTCGACCCTCCCCGAGATACTTGGCTTTTTTGTACGTATAATTCTCAGCCATAACCATGTTTGGCTTCACCAGTAGCGTAGCCAGAGGGAAGGTAGAGGGGGTCGAGCCCCCTTCAGAAAATTCTGGACGCCTGGATTAAAGGATAAGGATCTGTTTTTTGTGCAGAGATTTTTTTGATTTAAAAATCTTACCAAAACTTTTTAATGTTTTAAGCGCTCAAAAATATGGTTTTTGGCCCTATTTTTTAAAAAAACACTGACTACCCCCTGGCTCAAAAATTCCTGGCTAACCCCCCGGTTCTTACTCTACTATTTCGAGCCTTGAATACTGCTTTTACCATACAACCGGATTTCGGATATCTAATTGTTTTTGCCTCAGCGAGACTCGAACCTGCAATTAAGCGCTTATAGTATAATTTTATGCAACATAACACCACATGCACTTACATTACATTAAAACAGATAAACAAATTAAAATTTTTATGAATTAAAAAAAAATACATATAATAAGATTATTAACAAAAAGTATTAACGGACACTGTTTTGACTTATTTTTCAAAAAAAAACAATGACTACGTAGTTTATTGACAGATAAATATTGTTCCTGTGGCTGTTAATGTCAGGTTTCTTGCCAAGTAATTGAAAAAACCGCATAAATCTGTCATAGTTACTGTTATATTTGCTACAACTATTGCGTCTCTCAATGGCTACTTGCACTGCATTGACTGTTTGTTTGAGCGACTTTTACAATGAATAAGACATGTAAATGTTTTAAGTTTACAAAAAATCAGGTGAAAGAATTCCGCACATATGTGTTGGCGCATAAACTTTCATAAAGAATTTGTTCGAGCCAGTGCTGCTGTTAATTTAACGCAAAAAAAACATTGCATTATCATCAATATCTTTGCATTACACATTTCACATCTACGATCAAGCTTTATAACGTCGACATAAAAAGTGTAACCTTTGCGGGCCTTACACCTATAAGTATCAATTACTCTACTAAAATAATTGCCTGATACACTCAATGCTGAATTCAATGATGCATTGCGTATATGGACTTTTTATACTGCTATAAGTGCTCGTTTTTGTCAGATGTATGTAGCTTTGTTAAGTGAGGTGCAGGTTAAAATGGACTCGTCGACAAAAATGCACTTTTATCTTTTTTTTGGTGCTGTATCGGTGTTATAAATTGCAAACAGCTTTCGGGCAATTATTTACGCTGGCTTGTACCTCTTTTTGATTTTTGACGCGCTCTTTTGGGCTTCATCGTAAGCTGCCTCGGCTTGTGTTAAACGCTCCACTTTGTAATAAATATGCAATTTTCTTCAAGTTTCTCTTTGAACTGTTTTTATGTTGCGTCCTGGTTATTTTTGTGATTACCGTTCTTTGTGTCTACATATAAAGTAAAAACTTTTTCTCAGCTATTTTTTCTATCGATTTTGTACTTCACCGAAAATACTATTTCTTCCGATTTCATTTTGAGCAGTACTATTGTTTTTTTCTGCTATTTCTGCTGCATGTTAGGTCTGTTTTTTTCGTTTTATATCACAAGTTCTGTTTGTTATCTTTTGCGAGATTAGTCAATTTTTCTGTGTGGTGAAGGAAGCACTATCAGTGTTTGGTATTAAGTTGTGTCTAAAAGTAAAATTCTATTTAACACATCAATGTCAGAATCAGTAATTTACAACTAATTGTCATTATGTTCTGGCAAAGGCAAAATGTATTTATAAATCCTGCAAGGTTTATAATACGCCAGACTTGTTTAATTTGTAATCTAACGTCAAAAAACAAAAAAAAAACAATCCTGGAAGAATTAAAAACAAATTTGTCTTCCTTTTGTTTTCGATAGTGTCTTTCCAATTTGACAGCGTCCTTTTTAGATTTGAAAACGATTTATTCAGGTTATGAAACGTCTTTTCAGGTTAAAAATTGTTGTTTTGGTAGATACGTGTTCTTTTTGGTAAACGATGGTATAACCTTGAAAGTTTTAATACAAAATCAACTGTAACAAAAGCAATTTATGTAATGTTTTGCGTCTTTTTTTCTATTATTAGTTGTGAATAATTTTTTTTTTGCAATTGGAGCAAATCAAAACGTTGCATGTCTGAATTTGCACCAAAAGGGGTTTACAATATATTATGAATACTAATTATTACATATCTAGGCTGAAGTAGTTCGATAAA
>JAQFYM010004635.1:0-14988 GCA_034694785.1 Agrenia bidenticulata
AGCGTGAGATATTAATATCTTAATATTATGCAATAACTTCATAATTTTTTTTCTCAGCCAATAGGGGCCATTCAAGAGCAAAATTAATTTCATGATGATTTGTATTATTTACTTGATTTTTTAAGACTAATGGCACCTCATTTGGGGCTTATCACCAAAAGTACTCGCAAGTAACAGGTGGAAACATAGTAAGGTATTATAAAAGCCACATACCCCCTAGAGACTAAATTAACATCGTATTTGGTCAAACAATAATTTTTCTGTGGAAAATACGTAATTGTTAACCCCAGGGAAAAATTTTTCTATCAGAGCTTATATTTGCTAAACTCTTGACTTGAATACATTTTCGTTTAGGAGGATAAATTGGTAGAAGTTTTTGTAGAGATCAAAAATTGATCTAATTTAATGATGTGATGATGAATTATTTAACTTAAACATTCAACCCAGACAAAAGCTAAAATATCAACGATTCATACATTTCCTCAAGGAGATTTTTGCATTCAATTCCATTTGTACTCATTTTCCTTCGTTTAGTTCGTTTATTAATGCTTTACTATTCTTTAAACCGCTATTGGATATCATCAAGCTATATGAATTAGTTTGTACATGATGACTTTTAATTTGTATACCAACGCAACGTATTAGTACGACATCAAAGCAATTGAATAAATGAAAATTGGGTTGATTATTTGTGGCTTAGGTTTTGGAACGAATGCACGAAATTATCGAAACTAACCGATAAAACTAATTTTGTGGTTGACACACAATGGTCAGTCTGGTTTTGATTCTGACGACCAGAGTAGTTGAAAGAAAAGGTATTTAATTAATCAAGTACTATTGCCACAAATTTTACAAGCATATTCAAGTTAGGCAATAAATTATAACAACATATCTGTCTAGATTAGTATTCCTAAATAAATAATTTCAAATTACTTTTTATACCTTTTAGTAAGCTTTAACATTTCTTAATTTCATTCTTTCAATTTTCAAGGAAGTTAATTTATCCTTCCTGATCTGAATATTAGGTAAAATCGACGTTCTCCTCCTGTATATAAAAGTACGCAATAATTTTTAAATAACCAATCCTCCCTGACGTGACTTGGATATCGAAACACTTGAACAATAGACGCTCTATTCTAATAAATTTATAATTTTCGGAACAAGTTTCCCTGATTAAACAGTCTATAATGTATAAGTTACTTGTTTTATTTCTTATCATTGGGAGTGGATACGCAGGCCACGTTTCCGATGTTCATCAGGGTTATGGCCATGGGCTAGAATATGGACATGGACATGGGCACTATCAAGGTGTACACAAGGTAAGTTAATTTTTAAATTTGGCCAATTTCAGCAGTGGTCTTAAAGCCATTTTAATGATTATTTAGCGACTTATATTGATAAATCAATAAATAATTTTGAAAACGTTGTAACATTTTAAGATCCCAGTTGTCCAGCACGTGCCTATTCCGGTAGTAAAGCATGTTCACGTACCAGTCCCTGTAGTCAAGTACCTTGTGAAACATGTATACGTTCCTGTTGTGAAGCATTACCCCGTACCAGTGTATAAGTCGCTTTTCCCAAGTTTTTCTAAACATTTTTCGTTTTCGATTGGTAAGCACTTGCCAGAGTTTCATCATCATGGACATGGTTTTGGACATGGAAACAGACACGGGCATCATGGACACGGTATAAACTTTTTTTCATCATACAACACCTAAGTTCAAAACATTCTTCTATTCAAAGAAAAGTATGTTTTTAAGAAATGCAGTTTTTCGATTTTTAATGAATTTTTATATTACAGGTCATGGGTTCGGATACTAATAAGTGCGGGATGAGTCACCCACGATTTACTAATCACTCAAACTGTCTTCTGAGATTGAAAAACAAGACTTCTAAACTCTAATGATTCAATCCATCTAAATTAGTGTAACTCAATATGTGTGCCATGATTTTTCCATCAATAGCTACTTTCTGAATGAATTGGATTGGATTGCAATTTGTGCACAAAATTTATTTTATATAATTGTAAATTTATTTTTCATATTAAAGCTAGATAGCTTTATTATTACCAGAAAACTTTTAAAATTTATGTAAATGCCGATTTATCTAGCTTTCAATAAAAATCTAAATAACATATAACTTACAGTATAAGCTTTACTCGAACAAATCTAATCAAAAAACAAGAGTAAGACAGAAATTTGAGTTTATGTTTAATTTTTAAGGTGTCCGGTATCCCTCAACTGATTAAAATGCAGTAAGACTACATAATGCTCTGAGAGTATACTGCAATAGGTTTGATTGACACGACTAATATGTGGTTAAGGAACTGTCAAATGCAGTATATACTTTTAAATTGGTGCATCATGAGTCTTCATCATGCATCATGCATCTTCCTGGTTTTTATGCTTTTAATATACTAATAAGAAGAACATATAGTTTAATTTGTACCAATCAAGCTCAATTGCATTTAATGAGATGCAATTCTAGCTGAAACTAAGCTATATGGACGGAGTTACGAATATTGCCAGCATCCAGCATAAGTTTCAATGCCACAGTCAAGTGTAGAGAATGATTGAAATTAACTTCATTATCTTATTAAATTTTTTCTTTATTCTTTATAATTTAGTTTCGGTGTTTAATGTTTTTGAATGAATAAGGATACATGGTTTTCAAGCAACAGCAACATTTTATTGTACGAATCTAATTTATGTCAAATAACAAAAAGAAATCATTCGGTAACAATTACAAAAGAGCACTGGCCTAAATGATTGGAGTATGGAGAACTGGAGCCGCTTTGGATTCAGGAAAGCCATTTTCAAAAAAAATGGTCTTCAAAACATTTGTAGACTCCTTTGGAATTCTGGACCTATCAGGATCTGTGAAGTTGATCCAGTGTACACCAAAACGGTCACTGCATTTAAAATTTAAATTTAAATGAAAGAAATTTAGCCAAATGATAACTTTGTAACAGTTGAAATTAATTTACTAACGTGTATCCATTGACCCACTCGAAATTATCCATCAGTGACCATGCGGTGTAAGCTTTAATATTAACTCCATCAATTACGATCGCTTTGAGCACATTATTTATGTAGTCAATGTAATAATCACTCCTGGCTTGATCAGAAAGTCCAGCCTCTGGAGAGTCGCTCCAGCCATTTTCCGTTATTAAAATTTCCGGGTTTCCATAAGTATTTTTTATCCAATTTAGAAGTTTCCTGAAACCCCATGGTACCTTTTTTAGCCAACCTGATGCCGCTCCCGGCCAAGCAGGATCTTTCCGCTTCCTTGTCATTTGATCGGAGCTCCATCCTGGAAATCCAATTCCAGTTGTAGGACTAACTAGTTCAGTAGTGTAATGATTTAGTCCCAAAAAGTCCAAAGACCCTGAATCATATCAGTTCTGCTGCTAATTACAATTTTAAACGATTTTTATAAAGCTTAAACGCGATGACTGTATACCATTTAGAAGCATTTTCCAATTATCATCAAATACGGGTAGTCTTGAAGTATTGCGTCCCTCATTCTCACTTCGTTTATCGATCAGTTCCCTCATTATGCTCGGGTAGTCTCCAAAGAATACAGGGAAGCCAAACCATCCATGCTGTTGTAAGCCAATTAAATTACAAGTTAGTTTCACTAAGGCAGACCTTGCAGCTTGTTTTACCTTAAACCTCAATGCTCTTTCTGCCGCCTCAACGTGGCTTGGGTTAGAAGGATCGTCAGGTTCCATAAATTCTGTGTCAATTGTAATTCCAACTCGACCATTTTGAACAGGCTTAAACTCTTTTTCGTACATTCGATACGTTACCGCGTGTGACTTAAGGATTGTATGCGCACATAAGTAAGGCTGTGTAGCCTCGCCAAGTATTATTCCTGGAGCGGCGACTGATAAGCCATAACCGAGCTCACAAGTATTGTAGGGCTCGTTAAATGTGATCCAATATTTCACACGATCCCCATAAGTTTCAAAGAGCAAACGGGCATAATTTTTAAAATGCTGAACTAATTCTTCATTTGGCCAACCACCCAGATTTTCCTGAAGCGCTTGAGGTAAATCCCAATGGTAGATTGTAACCTGAGTTAATAATTATTCTTTTACAATTATTTTCAAATTATTTTCCATTCTTAGCAATACCATTGGAGTAATATTGTTTTCAAGAAGAAGATTAATTAGTTTGTTGTAGTATTCGATCCCTAGAGGATTGATAGTATCAATTGTCCCATTAGGAAGGATTCGGGACCAAGAGATTGAGAATCGATAAAAATCTGCCTGTAAAAAAATCATGGGGTTTTTTTCAGTCTGAATACAAAATGTGTTTTGATTAAAATCAGTTACTCCAATAGATTTGAGAATTGCAACATCCTCGGGATATTTGTGGTATGAATCGCATGCAATGTCACCAGTACTTCCATCAATTACGGGGCTGATTACTCTGTGAGTGAAATTGTCCCAAATACTTTCACCCTTTCCTGTATTTAAATTCCAGGAAAATATCGTTGAAACTTTGCCCAGTTATTCAAGAAATATAAGAGAATCTACCATCTTCATTCCAACCCCCTTCTATCTGATATGCAGCAGTTGCAAATCCCCATTGGAAATCTTCAGGAAAAGTTCCATAAAGAAATCCATCTTCTTGTCGTGAGTCTGTTGCTGTTCTTGCTTGTGCCAAAGACAACACGAATATTATTAGAATGGTGGCAAATTTGGTCATATTGGCTGATTTGATGCTTCACCAACTAGGACTGTCGTGATACTTTAATGGTTTTCCTACTACTAAATAATGCTTTCGAAAATCCCAATCAGCCACTTCATGCTAATAAGAATAATCTCCATGATAGGATTGATATGGATGTAAATACAAATCAAAACTCCACCTTTAGCTGTCATACCTACAATTAATCATCCTTATCTGAATTTCATACCATTGTGAAGCTATAGTTGGATAAAACCAATTTTGTTATGGAATTAAATTATTTAAAATTTGATACCACATGAAATTATTCTCATGCATTTAAGTTCAAAAATAATTTACAGAAGGGCTTGATAATGATGACTATACATTGATCAATTTAGTTTTATTGTAGAAATATGTGGTAATATGAAGAACTAATCTCATATTTCAATTATTTTAGAACTTGAATTCTTGTAATTATTTTAAACAATTTGGACGAAAGTGCATTAAGAAGTTAATCACTCCAGTTTTAAATAATTCAGTCGTAATGGGGGATTTAGATTGTTATATTGATTGGCAATCGATCAATTACATAATTTCACCTTGGCTCCATTCGATACGAGACAAATAGTTCGATTATCAAGTTATTTGCTTTGAATTTTACATGGACCAATATTGAGTTTCCATGTATAAGATTGAAAATCTGTTTCGGTAAGTGCAAACTGCAATTTTTGATAAAATGTATTAGTGAAGTCACTTGTCGTAATTCCTGAATAAACACCATGAAATTATAATACTCCCTTTACAGTGTCAAAGGTCTTGTAATTAAAATATGCGATTCAAAAGAAATTTTGGTAACTGGCCGCAGTCCATACTACCTACAAGGCTGCAAGGCACAACGATTAAAACTTAATGCGGTACAAATGGATGCCACTCGTTCAAATTTTATTTGTTAAATACGAAAAAAAACTTTCATGCTTATAATATAAACTAGCTGCATAGCTAAATTTCTAAATAAAACCAAATTGTAATTTCCCATTGATTGTGATGCATAGAAACTTGTTTAAATCCATCCTCGTCAAATTGTGGACGCACAAGTTTGTAGCCGTTGATCCAATCTTCATGGATTCATCTTGCCCTGAAGATCAACGAACATAACTACTTATCCAATTAGTCCAATCCCACTTTTTGAACACAAGTAAGATGTTGATAAAGGAAATTAATTAATTTCTACCTAAATAAATTCCTACAGAGTATTTATTTCTGTAATTACGACTATGATATCATAAAATAACTGCAGTTGTAAGATTCCAGGAAATTGTTAGTAATGGAAAATGTACTACAGCATTCTTCGTCACTGCTGCAAGATAACACATTCATCGTGTATGGAAGGATTGAGTGGCATAGTGGCTGACTGATTCACCATATAATGAATGGCTAGACAAAAGGTGAGAAAAGTGAGCCATTTTATTTCTTATCACCAAAGCCATCACACCAGTTGATCAGTCTAATACCCAGTGCAGTGTATTGTTGCTGGTGTAGTAGCAAACATTTTCTCGCAAAATCAACTTGTGGAAGGTGAGAGTTCTGGAACTGACAAATTCTTAGCTTGACTCTTTGCGTAAGTTACGGTTTCATTGACTTTTCCTTCGTTTTTCCAACACATGCTTTTAAATCCCACTGTAGATCTATTATTTTAAAAATCTCATATTCCCATCCATAAGAACTTTGGACTGGAAATATTTTCCTTGACTTTACATATAGAAGCCTGTGATACATATTAGTTATACTGAACTTATTTAAGAAATTAGAAGTGGATAGGAATAAGAGCAAGATAGATTTAAATGAAATAATAAATGAAACAAATTCCAAAGTTTTCATCTGTACTATATGTAGTACAATATATTCAATAGGTCAATCCCCCCGTTCATCGACATTGTTTAAAAATGAGGCAGCCAATTTAAAAGTTTTCCCCCTTCCTATGTTACATCTAGAGTTTTTGGTACAGGGCGTTTATCAATTTAATTCCAAGAGTATTTAATAATCCCTTGTCAACTGAAAAGTCTGAAACCTAGACTTGTGTGTGTACAAATGTACAATCTTTTCATCCCCCTGCCTTGTACCCAATTGTTATCTGGCTAGCTCCACAAGGCTGCTAGGAAGTGCATTATCAAGTGGATTAATGCCTGGGATAGAATGTCATAAATTAAGGCATTTAAAAGCCATAAAATAATTTTGAATTATTGCTTCAATTAAAGAAAGCTAGATCTCTTTATTGTAAAAGCTGTCGGGTGATTCCCCTCTTCCTTAATAAAATGTCTGGATATTATGTCTATTCACTCCCTTCAGCTTTTATTTTCTATTTTCTATTTAATCCATCCATTGTGTGCTAATTTGTTTGTTACTTGCCACGTTTTTCATTTCACGTGTCTTTTTCACTGTACAATAGCTATAAAAACCTTCTTCAGACTTCATACTCCAGACATCTTTCCGGTTTCTAGACTATCGGCTTGGCTTCAAATCAGTTTTAGATGTTAAGTTTTGGCAATCTAAAATGTTTTCAAAAGCTTTCGGACCTATTGAAGCTATTAATGGGCATTCAATGTTTTTGAATAGATATGATTTATTCAACGTAATGCAGAATGCTTGCTTTGACAAGCTTTCATCGTAGTCGGTGCGGGTTTTAAATGCTGTATGAATATTTGGAAATGTTTGACTTATTTCCATATCTTTCATGTTATTTATTGTTCAATTCAGACCACTTTAATGATAAACTACCTTTTTGTATCGGCTTCTTTGAGATGATGGTTGAAAATTAGAGTAGGAAATGGACAAATGCAATGACATAATTGCTCAATTGAGTCGGTGTAATGTCAATCGTGTATATTGACACAAATATATTTCAACTACATGACTCTAATTACATGGTCGAGCTTTTTTTGGTGTCGAACACCGTCACACTGTTCAATCGACAAATAGATTTATGATAAGCATGAATAATTAATTAGCACGCTGTTTCCAATCTTTTTTAAACTCCAAGTCCAGTCCCACACTCAAAATCAAAAACTAAGATATGAAGATAAACATGAGTTCTTACTCAAAATATCTTTCAATTAAATTATAATTGAGTACGAATAGAATTAGAAGATTCAATTTTTTAAATATATTTTGCCAAAGATTTTTTTAGTGCGTTTATCAATGATTCATTGAACAAGTAACACGCACCGATCACGTATACTCACTATATCGTGATTTTGCATTTAATTTCTAACCTTTACTAGACTAAATAAAATGCATTGTATTCAGAACCTTAGTAAAGAGTAAATATTAATATCTCCTCAGTTGAATCTTGAGATTCAAGAGGCTGTTTCATTGAGAAGAGGCTTTTCACATTGTGAATAAATTATCTATAAAGATGGATCGACACTTTCTGTTCTCCGATTATTCTTGGGAGGTACGCAATTGAGATTACAATTGCTGGTGATCCTGTCAAGGTGGTAGTTCCACTTCATTCTCCCCACTTGAAGTCTAACTTTTCGTATATCTGTTCAACACTCTATATGCAATTATCCTAATCGAATGCAAATTCTTATTTAACTAGCTCTCGGCTTGTCCATCTGACTCATCTTCTCGTATACGTTTTAAATAACTTTAAGACAACATTAATAAGTAATTTCTTGAAACAGCATGTCATTTTCGATAGCCCTGTGTTAAAAATAGAAATACCAAGCACTTTATTGTGTGCTTCATCCCTCCTGTATTTAAATTGCTGGTAAAAATATTTAAATGAAGGTGATCTTATTCAACTGAGTGGACATTGATTATTGTATGGAATGCTGACATTAGCCGAGGAACTGGGAGACATCGTATTTGATGATGATGAATCGATTAAGCTTCTTCCTAGCTTGTCAATGTTGTAGGGAGTGGAAGGTGACACTTCACTGGTCATAATGGGACTTATCTTTTCATATCAATACCAAATATTTGTTAATCAGGCTTTTACTCCTCGCTAATTATCATACCACGAAGGAACATTGTGGATTGACACAGAATGCGTTAAACTAATGTAAACGACGCCACAAAATTTGACACATTTTAGAATTAGACAAGGTGACATTTTTCTCTGTGATAATTATAGCAATCCTGATACCGTTACGCGATTATGGAATACTTCAGGAGTTCAGGACTAAAAGTGCGTGTTGCTTAAACGATGAATTTAAAGCCTCAAAAACAAATCATGCGTTAGTATTTTTGAAGAAAATGCTGATCCAGAAGTTGCATAAAAAAAGAGAATGCACAGTCTATGAATGAGAAACTATGGTAGGTATTTTCTTGCCAAGTGTCATATTGAAAGTCCTGATGTCAATTTGATGTGACACAACTTGTTCTCTGAACATAAATCTGTCTCTTCTAGTTGGTCCGACAATCTAAATACGGAGTACATTCTAAACATGAGCATGTCACAAAGTCCAAAATAAACAAGGGTAGAACACAACATCCCAGGACAAAACCACTAACATTGTAATTATTTGGATCAGTTTGAAGCAGTCAGGGAGAGAGTTAGTGTTTTATCATTTGTGTTGGAGGCTTATTCTTAATTGTTCGTTTTATTGTACTCGGGTTCTCATCGTCCTCAATACTTTTTCCCTGTACAACTTTGCTTGATTTGATAAGCGGAGAATACGGTGTGAGTGAATCTCTTTATGTTTGGAACTATATTATTCGAGAATAGGCTATTTGCATAATTTGACCATCTCCAAATTCGACGTATTTTATGGGCACACATTTAAATTTCTTAGTTTGAATTTTAGCATCGTAAATAGCATAGAAATACCTCATAAGACACTCATAACACTCATAAGAACAAAATATTGTTGACTTCCCTAATGAATTATTCTGAAACATTTGTTGCATGAAAATTCAACGAGTATTTTTTTTAGAATCCACGAGTCCATTAATTGAAAAATCAGGATGTACTCAAAACATTTTCTCACAGTTTAAACTTTAAAAAGTATTACAAATTAGCAATTCCTTACTTGTCGAAAGCACACAACTACTGTGTTATATACAATACTTTAAATGGAGTAAATTTAAGCTGAACATCAAATGGTAAACATTTATTAGTTTAAGATGATTAGATCAACTGAAAGTGTTAATAACCTTTTAAAAAGATTATTTAGTAAACTATAAATGTCCCACTGTTACCCGTCTTTCTCTTTTGTCTGAATCTCGATGTAATTCGGGGGAAGGGCTATCGAAGAAATCCCACGCACGTAAAAAATAATATTAAAGTGAGACATAAAGAAATCTAGAAGACAAATCTTTGTCTTGTATGGTAAAGATCTTGTACACTTATAATTATGAAAGCAGCTAATGGATTTGAGGTTAAAAGCATGAATTATTTATTTATTTCTGCCAATAAAAATTCATACTTATTCAAATTGGTTTCGTTAAAACAGTTCAACTTTGGGTTACCTATCCAAATATTCCTAGCTTTAACAAAACATTAGTTGTGAAACAAATCGTACCTTTACACACACGATTCAATGTTCTCTAAGAGCTAGGTTACCACAGACTTTACAACAGAAGCCAATTTTCTTCCTTGGTATGAATTGAGAAGTTTATAACTTGTACGCGTGTTGGTTAAATTGCTGGCAAGATAACGATACTTTTTTCTGAACTGCTTAGAGGCATAATTGCATTTTTTGCAACAAGTTAATTGTATATGATTGTTTTTTGTAGATGGGATTTAATATCAGCGAAATGACCGGCCTCACTGAAATAATGAAAGATAAAAATATCTGGAAAGCCCTTCTGGCTGAATTCATTGGAACGATGATTTTAGTCTTCGTCGGATGCGGAAGCTGCCTTAGTTGGGATGAGGTTGGACCAAGCATCGTTCAAATTTCTCTCGCTTTCGGAATCACTGTCGCGACAATGGCCCAGGTAGGCACAATTCAGCTCAGTAATGATACGGAATAATTGTAAATGCACTTCATATCCATGCAAGACCAAACAAAAATCTAGTTTCACAATTAGAAAATTATTTAATTGTTGATTTTTGTCTATGATATTCGTAGGCCATTGGTCACATTAGTGGATGCCATATAAATCCGGCAGTCACAACTGGTATGCTAGTTGCTGGAAAGATGAAGCCTATCAAAGCAGCGTTGTACATTATCTTCCAATGTCTGGGTGGAATTGCAGGTGCCGCGGTATTGAAGGTATAAAAATAAATATTTACATTGGTACTCGATCAGTTTTTGGTAGTGGGCTGAGACTGGGCTCGTATAAATTTCATAGAATATTCTAACTTTTGATTCAATAGTCGTTTACTCCAGAAGCTATTCAAGGAAACCTGGGAATGACAATACCCAATTCTGCTCTGGGTGTAGCTCAAGCACTAGGAATTGAGTTTATTATTACACTTGTATTAGTTTTAACCGTTTTTGGAGTATGTGACGGGAACCGAGATGATGTCAAAGGATCTGCTCCACTCGCAATTGGACTCTCAATCACAGCGTGCCATTTAGCAGCTGTAATTTATTGTTTGTTTATAAACCAGCCAAACTTATCTGAACTAACCTTATCTTGTTCAAGTTTTTAGTTTTAATATCTAACCCCTTAACAGATTAAATTCACGGGGTCAAGCATGAACCCAGCCCGAACTTTTGGCCCGGCCGTCATAACCTCAATATGGACTGAACATTGGGTAAATACATAGAATTGTCAACACTTAAATGAGACCGAGTTTTTGTTTCCTAGGTCTAAGTACTGAATTTATTTTTTGTTCTAGCTTTATTGGATGGGCCCTTGTGCTGGTGGTAAGCGGAAATATCTGACTTAGGCAGATCACTTCATATCATGAATATGAACATGTACATCAAATTTAATTTATAATTTTAGGGGCAGTTGCTGGTCTTTTGTACCACAGCGCTTTCCGAGCACCTGAGCGAAGGGAATCTAGAGATATCTCCTACGAACCTTGTGCCAAAGGAGAAACTAAAGAGGTCCCTTAAAATTTGCTTTAAAATGCCGGTATTTTCTGCATCGACGTGACATTCTAAAAAAACGAATTTATGCTTTAGTAATTTCACCCAAAATTGAAACAAATTTTTTTTGTACTTTTCTCAATTCACAGGAAGAAGCTGCAGTTTAATTAGAGCTAATTTATTCCTAAGAAGAAGATGACACTGCACTGCCTATCGAATATGTAACGAACAATCAGATTCTGTTTTTACATTTTGATTTCCAAGGATTTCTATTTCACAATTTAATCCAAATTTGTAATGCAGCCCAATTTTCTTCTTTTTCATATTTAAAATTTGTGTATTACTCAAGTATCAGTTCAGCATGATTGGCAAGTTTAAAGGGCTAGCTCATGTGAATTAAACAGAACAGTTCAAATTAAATAAATTTTTAACTTTTAAAGTGTTTCAGAATAAATGATAACTCAGCTTTACTTAAGCTATCAGCTATCATAACAATTATGTTAAATGATCCTAAAAATATTAAGTTTTTCCATCGTGGATTATTTTTAAATAAAAGTTTATGGTTTCATTACTTAAAAATCTCTCCTTATATCAAATCTAGCCATATGTGTCATTTATGCATAGGTATAACTCATAACCTCAGAAACGTTGCGAAGCTACCTTCCCCGTCACTTATACCTGAAACCATTGCCATGGCACTAGAAAAAAATTTCCATTCGTAACTTTTAAAACATTGCTCCAACTGTTTTATTTGAAATTGTTTTGCCAAATCAATGCTCATATTTTTCTTGGCTTTTGTACAAACGGTTTGTACCCGTTTTATCATACACTCTTTTAGAAGCTCTTTTTACTTTTTAGTTTTACCGATTCAGAAATTCAGATTTAGACTGTATTTTTAACTACTTAATCCTAACCACAAACCAGGAGATGTCTGAAGGACAAGCTATTGACTCTAAGATAAAAGATGCCAGCAAAGACTCTATCATATTGGCTGAAGATGACCAGTTCGTCCAACCTAAATGTAGAACACGAGTAAAAAAGGTAATAACAACTTCAGAATTTAAAATGTACCCAAAGCATCATCTATTTAATTTAATTTTACGAAATATACAGAACAGTATGATAGGGATTCAAAATATAATTGATGAAGGACCAAAGTTATGGAAGGCTCTGCTAGCCGAATTAATTGGAACTCTGGTAGCCGTTCAATCTCTATGACTTTAAAAGAATCTGAAAAAGTTATCGATACTGTGTTTTTTCTAGATTTATATTTTCGTTGGCTGTGGAAGCTACACTAAATGGGACCCAAAATCTCCACCGATCGTTTTACATACTGCATTTGCATTTGGAATGACAAGAATAGTTATTACTAATGCAATTGGGCATATAAGTGGGGCACATATTAACCCATCCGTTACAGTGGTACGATACTCGTACTAAATACAAATCGATACAATGATGAGAAATTTCATGAATGAAATGAGTGCTAGGTAAATAATTTTACAGGCTTTCGTCACAGTCGGCTACTTTCGACCTCTGAAAGGCCTACTTTATATAATTTTCCAATGTGTTGGTGCAGTGATGGGGGCCTTGCTGCTCGCTGTAAATACAATATTTCATCAAAACTTGTATTCTACGAATCTTGTTTTCATTTATTTAAAACTATATAGCAATGTAAAATAAATTTCTATTATTTCCAGATGGTAACACCGAAAGAATTTCAAGGAAGACTCGGTTGCACAGTTCCAAATGAACATATACATCCACTTCAAGCTGTAGCTATCGAGGCAGTGATTTCTTGCTTATTTTGCTTGGTTGACTTAAACATTGTAAATCAAGTTCTGAATGATGCAACTGGTACATAAACTGTATTAATTAATTAAACAATCGTTTATAATTTAAGTACTTTTTACTTAATTCTTTCAGGTACTGGTCGCCTTGAACTTGGATTCGTTATCATAGCTTGTCAACTGTTTGCAGTAATATTTGCATTTTGAAAAACTCTGATTTTATGAATCATTTATCAGTACATTCGGATTTTAGACTTAAAATCTTTACGATTTCAGAATAAATATACTGGTTGCAGCATGAATCCAGCTAGGTAAGACTATGTTTTATGCTAACAATTTCGATAGTAATAATAATAATAATAATAATAATAATAATAATAATAATAATAATAATGCTTTCTAATACTGTATAGATCCCTAGGACCCGCAGTCGTTGTTAATATTTGGAAGCATTTCTGGGTTCAGTTTATTATATATTACCGAAAATTACTAATGCATACATAATCAGTTGGAAGTAAATAATTTTAAATCTAAACATTTTTGAATAGATTTATTTGGTCGGACCATGCGTGGGGTGAGACATATTTTAATTAAAACCGTTTATAAAGTTTGTAAACAGTATAGTTTAAAAAAGTTTATATGTATGTCCGAGTATGTCGTTTGATTTGTTGAACAAATAAATTCAAATAATTATGTACTTGAACAAACTTTCAGGGCTGTATTTGCTGCCATTATTTATCGTTCATCTTTTTACGTGAGAAAACCAGGGAAAGATTCAGTTCACGGGGATCATTCGAAAAGACCTGACGAGATTCCTAATCCACGGATTCGACTTTCTATCGAGGAAATGTGTGTTATGTATAGATTTCTATATTTTTTAACTGGAATGAATGTCTCATTAGCGAATCAAATATTTATTTTATATACTAGATAGTAAATGAATAAGTAGGATGTGCCATCAAAGACCTAAGCGACACTCAGATAATGAAGAAAACTAGAGTCCATCCCGAGATACCGACAATTGTAATATGTAAATTATGTACAATATCACTAATACTCCTTCTAAGGTCAAAGGTACCACTATGCATGCGAAATGTGAAAATGTTTTTGTACAACAAAATTCCTTATAAATTCACAAAAATTATATTTGCAAATTGAAAAACTTGATGGTATTGGCTAGTCAATAAACCTGATTTAATTACCTACTCACAGCTTCTCCAGTGAACTAAGTGTTTCATTTCTTTTGACATCCCAGCCGAATTGTTAAAAAAATCAAATAAATAAACTAATTTCAGCCCTTCAAAAAAGCTCACCTTAAATAATCCGACTTGCAGGCACATTCCTCGAAAACTCTTTCCAATTTTTTCAAATGAACTCCATCATATGAATCCGCATGCGTTTCAGGTTTTGCATAAAAAAATTTAAAAACAAGTAAAGAAAGCATGTATGAAGAATCCACTGGAAGGATCCACTGGAAGGATCCACTGGAAGGATCCACTGGAAGGATCCACTGGAAGGATCCACTGGAAG
>JAQFYM010004636.1:0-14987 GCA_034694785.1 Agrenia bidenticulata
TTATTTCAAAATCACTACATAATAAATTTAACTCTATAAAATGCCGAAAATGCGTATATAACAGCAGCAGCAGCCTGTCTCTTTTTGCAAGCTTTGGCTTTCGACCTCTTCCATTGCTATCTCTTATAAGACTCTGCTCTGCAACAATATATAATTCGGTGAACCGCTGGGCAGAAAATCCTGTCAATGCATAAATATCGTTTTTTTTGCTTCTTATTGCTGATAGAATAAGCTTTCCTTACAGTCTAAGTCATTCGATAATGAATCAAAAGTATTTTTTGCGCAGATTGCACTGTTTGCTCAATTTTTTGTGACGCCTGAACTTTTTCTCCAAATCCTTCATTTTAAATGGGTGAAGAATTTATATCAATAACAAGGGAATTAATGTGTAATATTGAGGGCATTTTCCATTTTTCCATATGCATTTTTTTTTAATTATGCAAAAAAAATGCATACGCATTTTTATGCATAAGGCAAATAAATTTTCATAAGCAAAAACTGGAACATCTTTTACACGTGCAAGAATTTGGGCTTATAATTTTTATTTGCCCTTTTCTTAGCCCCTTTACATGAAACAAAAATTAATGTCTATGCTAATTTTATATCTTTTATTGAATATTGATAAACAGAATCTATTATTAGTTTATATGTTAGAAAATGACTATACATAAAATTCGTCTTGTTATAATGATTCATTGCCGCAATGAAAATGATATTCAATATAGAAATGCGTTCAGGATGAGTAGAAATTGCTTCAATTTTATATATAATGAATTTAGAAATATGGCAGCAGTACCAAAAAAATATCAATGTTGTTTGAAATTTTTTTCCATAATTTTATACTATGCGCTACATGATATTACATACCGAAATGACGTGGAAAAATTTAATAAACCAACGACAACATCTTATAGTAAGATGAACAAAATACTTGAGGACTTTAAAAGATTCATGTCAGGTAAATATATAAAACTACCAGAAATAGGCGAAATGAAAGCTTAGTCACTTGTGTTTTATTGTATCAACAATATAAGAGGGACTATACTTGCAGTTGATGGTACACATGTGCCTATTATGGGACCCAAGCACAACCCAGGGCAATATATCAATAGAAAGGGATAGTTTTCAGTTACTTATCAAGTTGTCGTGGATCCTAATTATATAATACGTGATGTTTTTGGTGGTCTCCCCGGATGTACGCATGATGCATATATGTATAATCCATCACCATTTAAAGATTATGTCGCTTCTATTCCTAGACTTTTTTTTTATCGGTGATGCGGCATACCCGTCTTCTGAGTCATTGGTAGTTCCTTTTAAAGGAACTTTAACATAAGACCAGGAAATGTTCAATTTTAGGCTTTCAAGTCAAAGAATGAGAGTTGAGTGTACTATGTAGTTTTAAAGGACGCTTTAAACGATGGCGCAGTGCAATTAAAGGTAAAGAAAAACATAACCTTATTCAGTTGTTTCATTTTGCCTGTATTGTCCATAACATGATTGAAATGAATAAACTAGATACGAATTCGGAAGAGTATTATAGTGAATATACCCAAATGAATTATGAAAATGTCATGGAATAAAAAAAAATAAAGTATATTATTAATATTTTTTAGTTATTTTTATCAAAGAACCTATTCAAGCTATTAATCATTTTCATAATTATATCGGATAATGAATTGATTTTTTCATGTAGAATCACATCACTCTTCTTTAAATCCCTAATATCTTTACTAAAAGTTTTTTCTTTCTGATTTTGCACGATAAATTCTTTTAGGATTATATTTTTTTCGTCCATTCCTTTCAACATTTTTTCCACTACAAGTTCCTTGTTTGTAGTCTTACCCGTCATTGTAGATTTGACCGTGTTTTCTGCTTTATCTTTTATCTGCACGATTTCATTTACACTCTCCTCCTTAATGTCGCTGCAATCATCAAGCTGTATTTCGGATCAATTGATATTTTTGATTGGACTTTTTCCTGTAGATAAAACATGTGGTGGGTGTATACTTGGATCCTTGCTTAGTTTAGAATGCATCAATGTATAATATTTCCATTTAATACCTCCTGAACCACTCACCTTTGCAATCAAATTGTGTTTCCGATACTGAGTTATAAGATAATTATATTCTTTCTGGACTTCAATTCCAGATAAATCACTAGATAATTCTCTTGCAAGTGGCTTCCATTCGTTGGCTGTCTGCTTTGCTTTGTTTTTAGTATCCACGAACCTTTTGCTCCAAACAGAATCATTCCTTAACTCAATTATTGCTTTTTTTTCGACTTCTGTTATTTTTCGGCACTTTTCATTCGTTTTCTTTTCCTCAGTATTCGGTTGTTCCATTTTAAAGGGTGGGTAAAATAAAATCACAAGCATCGATGCATATAGAAAATTTTATAGAAGCAAAAATTGAAAAAGCTGTAATTTTGTTCCATTTTTTGCTTAGGCAAAAAGTAAAATGGATACGCCTTTTTGCATATGGAAAAAAACAAAGCAAATTTTGCCCTGAAATTTTTCTTATGCAAAAAATGGAACACGCCCTTAATATTAGACAGTAGATTTATATAACAGTTTGTTTGAAAACTTTTATAGAAATGTCCAGAATCTTAATTCTAGGTATTCAAAGACACAACACGTGTTAATCTTTTTTTATATGCTTTCTAAATGGGGTGATATTCTACGTAAAGCAGGTTATTCTAGCGAAATGATAATAAGTGGAAATCTTAGTTACTGGATACAAATAAGTATAAAAAATGCGAAACAAGTGTTATTCTTGGGTTTTGGCTTGTATTTTTGTTTAATGTACAGCATGTTAACGGATTCCTTTAATAAAATAACTTGTCATTTCGGATTACATTATGTTTATGTTCTTTAGGTAAAAAACGTATAATGATACAAAAAGTTATTATATTTTGGCACCAAAAAGTAGAGTAAAAGGAGTTGCAACTAAAAAAAAAACATTTTATAAAGAATTGACTTGTTGATTTTTTTTTGAGACATTTTCTTTTTTAAGACGCAAAAAAAATATCATGTGCGGTAGAGACATAGAATTTATTACTTATGATACGAATCAGCCTGTATTTACAGCGAACTTTGTAATTTGATATGTTGATTTGTAAAAATTTACACATTTTTGCTTGTGCTAATATTTATGTAAATTTATATTTACTTAAACGTCTTCAAATATTTTATATTAGATTTCTGTTCGCTTAAAAAATTTCTTATCAAAGTTTTCTAGTAAAAAGAAATCTTTATAGTATATAGATATGCTACGGTATAAAAAAAAATTATGTTGAATAAATCATAAAAAAACAATTTACAAAGATAAAAAAAGTTAAAATACATAATTCAAATTGTTCGAGATATATTTATATTCACTTTTACCAAAAACTTATCGCACGGATGTAACTAACGAATAACTGTAACTGACAACGTTTTCCAGCTCTTAAATATACTTTTTGCTGCTGACTTTAATTATGACATGCAAATTACTTGTAGATAGTCATTCCTTGTTTAATATAAATCTACAGTTGTAAGTGTGATTAAGATTATATGTTCTCATGACTATTGTAACCTTAATGCATTCAAAGTATTGCATACCTTACAATAAAATTAACATGTTTAAGTTTTACAAACAAGGTTGTTAATTTGACAGCATTTGGGATTACAAATTAAAAAATAACTAATTGGATTGGATTTAATCTACATTTAAATTATATCAAAAGGCTTAAATATTAGATTTTATCTTTATATTAAACTAAAAAACTACTCTGAAATAACTGTCAATGCTATTGTTAAATTTTGCTTTATAGTAAGTTCTGGATTATAGTGGCTGACTAAAAACAAAGCACATTTTGCAGAAAATGTTATCTTTTGCACTTTTTTTTGTTAAAAGTACCGTATTTTTATACTTATTTAGTTTTATGATCGCGACTTAAATAGTTAATTATAATGTAATAAAATCTGTAAGTAAAGTTGTAAAATAATAGAAAATCAATTCATTAATGTAAGTACTTTTTCGTGACTCAAAATAAAACGGGATCTTAAAGATAACAATACGGCTTGAAAAGAAATAAATAGGTAATGAACTTTTTTTTCATAAAGGTCACTTATAGGAAAATGTGTTATATAAGTAAATAAATAAGATATTTAAATTGTCTAGAAACGACTATAAAAGGTAAAAATACCAGGGGCGGATTAACAAATTTAGGGGCCCGGGGGCACTTTTTTTGGAGGGGGCCCCTTCTTTTAATAAAAATTTTTGTAAAATATGTGCTTTTATCAAGGCTTTTTTTGAATGTTTTTTTTTTCTTAATACAGATCATATGTTTGCAAAATTTAATAATTATTAGGAATAATTATGCAAATTATATAAAGCATGAGAGCATCATTTCTATCGAATGATCATTCGCATTGGCCTATGCAGATTTGTTTGCAGCATAACTACAAGATAAAAACTTTGCAGTTTGTTGTCCTTTTTTCTTGCTATTTTTGTAAAAAAATTATGGACTTTGTTTTTAACGTTTTTTTTTGCTAGGTATGAAACTTTTTTTGTTTAAAAATTTAAATGCTTATTTTCTTTTACTATGTATAATTATATCTAACATCCGACGCAAAGATTCTATATATATAAGATGCTGATAGAAATTCAAACAATAGATTAACAAAATGCCAAAAAAAATAGTTTATTTTTGTTGTTTGTCTAGAACGCAAACTACGACAAGTTTAAATTTCTATAAAAACTTTTTCACCGGAGTGAGTGAGAGAGTAAGTGTGAGAAAGTGGGTGTTGTGGTCAAAACTTTTTGAATATACTGTATTATGTTTTTTACATTTTAGAAAAAAACATCTTGTACATGAATATCATTTATTTACCGAGAATTTTCAGTTGGCATTGCACAATTGACTGCATTATATTTATTTTTTTTCTTTTTACAGAATATTATACAATCCACACGCACGTATTTTGTACATAGTTTTTTTACACCATGCATTTTCTACCAAACTCAAAAAAAAACCATTTTTTTATTTACACAAGTTTTATAATACAGGTATCTTGTTATTTTGTTTTTTTTTGATGTTTTTATTAATATATTTTGTTGTTGATTGTCTTCAATCAGTTATTATAATAATATATTGTTTAAGTCGTGTAACATTACAAAATATGTTAAACTTTATAGATGATTTCTAAGCTGCAAACAATAAAACTTCGTTTTTTACCTACAAAACGAAACCAATGTAATTTTTGTTTTTTTTATTGCATTTAAAAATATATAAAGTAACAAATATATATTTTCATGCTTACACTAAAGTTCAACATTTTTTTCAAAAACAAAATGGTTTTAACAGTGATATTTTAGAAAAGTTATCACATACGCAAAAGGCATAAGAAAGCCTTCGTATTTTTATGCATTTTTTCTGCCAAGGTATAGATTATAATTGCTAGAATATTTATTATACATATACTGCTACAAAACCCTATTGTTTGCGTATACCTTTTTCTCACTATTGTGTTATTGAATGCTTATTTATATTTTAACGGATTCAAAATTACAGCTAAATATTTTGATAACCAGAGTAAAGTGCACACATTAGTAAAGTAATTTGCAAAGTTCATTAATGTAGTTATCTAATAATATCATTTTAGTAAAACATAGTGCAAATCAAAATCAAAAGATTTAAAAAATTGTTGACTATCACACAAATTAATAGTTAGATTTGTAATTTTTTATGCCCATATTGACAAGAATTTTTTCTTTTATAACGTTTGTAGAAATATCAATATTTATATTTTGGGCCCCCCCCGTTAATCCGCCCCTGAAAAATACATATATATTGCAACAAGCACCATCTTTTTGGGCCTTTATAATTATCCTAACCTTTTTTTTTGAGAAATGACTCACACAAAGATTCCTACGAAATTTGTTAAATCCATAAAACCAATATGATTTAAATTTTTTTAGCGTTTTAAATGCACGTTCTCCCAAAAAAATTATTTAAAGATTTCGTTTAATCTTTATTACTTATAAAAGAATAAAAAGCATAAAATATTTGCAAAAAATACCCTCATTTAAAAAATCAAAAAAAAAATTGAGAGTCACTATACCTTTCTACCTTACCCCTACAAACTTGAGCAAGTTGAAGTTGTGGTGCGCTGGTGCGGTGCGGGTGCGCGTTTAAGACATGTGGTGCGGGTGCGCGTTTAAGACATGTGGTGGGGGTGCGATTGGGTGCAGTTTGTTACTATATCTGTATTTTAAATAAAATATCATGGTATAACACGCTAACAACACAAACACCTGAAAAATCTTTTTTTTTACAAAGTCTTTAGTCATAAAACTTTACATTCAATATTTGCGTAGATTCAGGCTTTTTTACCGTAATATATTAGAATCTTGCAGTAAATAATTAATTTTCTACAAAAAATGATAAATTATACTATACTATTTGTTTTACTTTACTTTTGTTAAAATCTGCGTAAAAATAATTAATTAACGGTACCGTAAAAGCCCGAAAGTAAGAAATAATTTTTGAAAAATATAATGCTCGAAACTAAATTATACCCAAAAAAAATAGTTTTTTTTTTCATTTTTACGCATTTTATTTTTTCGAAAATTATTCCTTACTTTCGGGCAGTTAAGGTAATCAAATGCTATATTTATTCAGTAGCATGGTAACTACATGTCTTTTTTTCATACTTATATCATCCCCACCTTAAAACAGGTGGGCTTGATACCTTCAAAGGGACCCGAAAAGTACGAAAACCGTTAGTTATTAATTTGAAGATTTATGATGTATTTTTTAGTTCTGCTATTTTGTCTATCTTTTCGAATTCAATTTTTAATATATATTATATTTAATCTCTGATAATAGTATTGATATTTATTTTTTCGAATTTTCAATATATTAAGAAGCTGAATCTCTAAAGAGACCAAAACCGAAAATGTATTATGTGTATTTATTTTTATTTGGATGTTCTATTAGAGAGTCAGTCCGTGACAATAGTATTGGCAACGCACGCATTTATACAGGAGGGGCAAATAGCTTGAATGTAGTATACCACAATACCCTATTTCCTGGCAGTGGAAGATTAGTTAGAACGAATAGCCCACACACGCAAACTGAGCTTACATTAGATGGACATCATCAGCATAAGCACATATTTGCACACGAAATGCCATATAATAGAAGAAAACGGGATAATAATGGTGTACAACAACAAGATGGTGTCTCATACAATAAGGGGGAACTAGTTGGATGTTTCGATGAGGTTAAGGTACCAGGGGACATATATAACGGCCTGTCCGAGGAACAGGTGAAACAAAGAACAACTATCTGCAAATTGTATTGGCGTGACAATAAACCCGATATGGATTGGAATATTAATGAAATGCCGATTTATACTCTCGAAGAAAATCAAAACTCAAAAATTAATATATTTTATTCTGATATATGGATGCCTTATTATCTTCACTATGAAAAATTAAACCCAAATGATAGTATAATGAATCTTCCAACAGATGAAGAATATTTTATGTTATACACACTTTGGGAAGACTTTATTCCTAATTTTCAACCCATGTCAATCGAGGACCCATTTCCAACTTTAACAAGACTTAAATATTATCCTAAGCCATCAGAACATATATCACTCCAAAAAGCAGGAATAATTCCAATGAACTGGCCTACTGAAGAAAAATATTTAAAATTCTATGAAAACTTTAAAAAAATACAAAATACTACCGACAAAGAAATTGCAAAGCTTCATTTAGATACTATTTTTGCATGGCCTAAAATAAATGAATACAGAATGCTTTTTGATGCAGGGATTGTTGTTTTAAATTGGCCAAATAGATCACACTATTATAATATGGAAGAAAAAGGAAATATTCCTAAAGGTTGGCCTCACTGGTACGAATATTTTGATTATTTCGCACAAGGCGTAATCCCTAGAAATTGGCCCACTAAAATTCAATACTCAGAAAAGCTTAGCGAAAAGGGAAAAAGTCGAGGAAAATATCCCACACCAGAGAAATATGGTGAATTGATACAATTGTTATTTGAGAAGCAATATAATGTAGTATTGGATTATAAAAAATCTAGAAAGAGATCAGAAAGAGATAAAACCTTGGAAAATAAAGAAACAACAATGCATTTTTCAGCGGCAACTGATGAGATTATTGATATACGCAAATCTAGCACAGAAAGTATCAAAGCGTTTGATGAACCGCGTAAATTTATGGAAGAAGAAAATTGTAGAAACGTACTCAACATGACAAAATCATTGGGATGGGTTTTAGTATTAAGCCTGTTATTTCAAACTTTAATTAGATATTTGACAGGATAAAATACAAAATACTTTTTTATAAATTGAATCTCCTTAAAAACTAGCCTTTTTAAGTTTTCCTGATAACACTTATTTTATAAATTAATAACAAGGAATCACGCAGTAATAGTTTTCGGAATTTATAAACAAAAAAAGAGACTCGGTTATCCCATTTTTACAATATAACTATTCAATAATCAACTTTATTCAAATATAAAAGTATACTTTTTTATAAATCTAAAAAAATACAACGTGTTAACCAACAATTGTTTTATTCAAAAAATAAGAGACTTTAGCAAAAACATTACAACCTAACTTTAAAACAAGGTATAATTTTATATTTATTCTTTTTTTACGTTAATGTGTATTTATCAAATATTACTTGGGCTTTTTTTCCTAATACCTACTCAATTCACAAATTAAGACAATTAAATTATTTGAATCCCCGAGTTGGTAGTTATTTGCTGTCCTAAACAGTTAATTTCCTGACAGAAACTTTTAAAAGGTCAATATTAAGAATATAATAGCATGTAGAATAACTGATAATAACATAAGTTTAAAAGTTACATCAAATATTTTACATTCTATACAAATTAAGATGTATATGATATTAGGAGAAGTTGAATACCAAAAAATCATATAAAATATCCACATTTATTACAAAACGACTATATAATGTGTTAAGTTGTATTTTTTAATAATTTATCTATATATGTTATAGTCTTTTTTACTTGTGATTTTACGTATTTAGCTTGCACTTGTATAGATACGATAAATCAAAATAAAAAATCAATTTTTAAATTGAATCTACACATGTCTATTGCTCGAACACGCAGCATTTACCAATAAAATTACTCCTTGTTACATATAGTTCTCTCTAGTATCCTTTGCACATCAATAATTATTGAAGTAATACTTTAAAGGCTGATATTCGGTTTAGATCAGGAGTTTACAAATACCGGTAATATATGACGGTATCAACTCAAAAATTCTATGTAATGGCGTTATTTCTCCGGTATAATACCGTCAAGATATTCTAAATACCGGTAATTTACCGGTATTTGCTGGGTTATAGATACACTTTTTTGAATAAAAAAACACTATAGATATCTTTTTAATTAAAAAAAATTATAATCTATAAGAATTTTGGTTTTTTATACTTGAATTAGAAGTTTTTATAAGATTTTGGTAGGTATTTCTGTAAGTTTTTTATATAATATTATAGTTTTTATTTTGTTATTAAAGTGTTCCATACGATAATCCTGGTGAAATTTATTAAGTTATTATGCATTTATAAATCAAAAAAAAAGTAACATTACCATTTAATATAATACGAAACATTTCAAAAAAAGAGCTATCTTAGTTGTAGAGCCAGAATGTAAATTCTACCCATAAAAGTGCGATTGCATAGGCATTTAAAAACTAAAGCCCATTAATTCACATAAAAACGACATAAAAACTACAAATAGTAACATATTTGCAGTCTTTTATATTGAGATATATACGGTATAAAAAAGTTAAGTTTCGTTTTTACAAGGGAAAAAAAAAGATGACTGGTGCTAACTTAATATGATCAAAAATCTACGTATAATTTTAGAAAGCAAATTATAAAAGCTTAAATTTAAGTAGGCTATGAACTGCTGCAAATTTAAAAAAAAACATGTACAAAATATTTTTATTGACTCAGTTTATATTGTTATTTTTCATTTTAAAACTTTCTCTCACTAAGTGCGTGTTCCATTTTTAGTCTTATAGGGGTTTCCCGCCCAGATTTAAGGGGGTAGAAGTCATATAGGGGGATGTTTTTTATGTTACATTTTTGAAAACCCTATAGGGACAACAACATATAGTGGCCACTGTATTTTTTTTATATCCCTATAGGGCATAAAAAAATTCTTCTTGTAATAAACGCATTTTTCATCTTAAATAAAATAGGAATAAAATACACAAACATATTATTAATATTTGTAACTTTCAGTGTTTACAGGAAGTAAATCATAGAATGCATGAGTATCTTGATCACCAATACCAACTCAAATTAAAAATCAAGGCATATCCAGGAGTTCTCTAGTGTAAAAAAAAAGATACTTGGTTTTAGTAAATTATTGATAATTTTACAAATTTTATAAAATATAATGCCTTAGGATAAAATATTTGTTCCAGAAAAACTTCTATAGAGATAAACCCTATAGGGAAAAGCCCTATAGGACCGATTACTAAAGGACAAAAAGTACAACACGCCCTAAGTTTAATTTACAAGATCATTATTTTTTTTTAATTAAAGGGGTTCAAGTTCTAAAGAAATTCCTTTTAAAAGATAATTTTTCTATAATATTTTATACCGGTATAGTATAAATACATTTTTTGTTGGTATCCACCGGTATTTATAAACCCCTGGTTAAAATTGTCAATATTTTGCAATAATGTATTGTTTAATATAAAAGATAATATTTTTTAGGAATTTAGGTGCTTATTGGCGAGTTATAGTGGCATTCTTAAAGAGGATGGGTTTTAAAAAAAGGGAATGAAAGATTAATAAGTCTGATATAAACTAAATTTTTATATTCATCACTGAATAAGGGTATTTTAGCGAAAGTATCTAACTCATCTTATTTTTGTGATAATATCTAAAATATTTTTCGTACAATAAACTTTTAGAGAATTGTAAAAAAAGGCAAGTGGAAGTACACAAACAAATATGTATACCAGGGGCTTTTTATAATGTCAGTAAAGTATAGGGCAACACAAAAAAAATATATTCTCTATAATGGCCATTATGAAAAATAGGGAATTAGGAAAAATAGAAAAAAGGGAAATAAGGGTAATTTTTTAAAGGTCGTAAATTGTTTTATAAAAAAATATGAAGTTGGTACCAAAAACAAGGCCTATGATTATTGTAGAAAATAATGAAAAAAAGTTATAAATATTTCCACGATGGTCATTATGTAAGGATAAAGCAGTTTTCTAAATTATATAATTTGTTTCTAAAGTAATATATAAATATTAATACTAATAAGTATCTTTCTTGAAAGCAGTTTTAAAAATAAGATTATTTTTTTATAAATTATGTCTGGTATAATATTTTTTGTCATATAAACAGGCAAAATATATTAACTAACAACTAATTAACTGTATACTTTGACTAAAACCGACTTATTAAATTTTAGAGTTTTACTTGTTATTTGTAAGAGAAAAATTTATATGAAAAAGCTGAACAAGTAACACGCCTAAATTCTTTTTTTATTACTAACTAAGATAATTTTTAATTTTAAAAATAAAAATAAACTAAAAATAAAAATATTTATGGTAAACATTGAATTTTGTATGTTAAAACTTCTTTTTAAAAAAATAAATCAGGAGGATTCCCGTGAAGATTCGTATGCAAAAAAAGCGCAAAATTGTTCCTTTATATAATTTTATTACATTTTAAAAAGGGATATGCAAATTTACACGATATTGTATAATTTTTAAAAGAGGCCAATATTGTTTTTATAATCAAAGATAAACCCGGAATTGCCCTTATACATGTGGAAAAGTTTACTTTAGTTTAATCTGCTAATATTTGTTTTTAGTGAATTTTATAACTTTAAAATCTGACTTAAAGATATACATACATTCAATAAATCTTAAGAAAAAAGGCAGGGTTCGTGTATACAAAATTAAATAATCTATGTAAACTGTTCGAAGAAAAAAATTATAAAATAAGAAAAAAATAGAATAATAACTAAAAAAATAGGCAAAAAAAAATCGCCCATAATAACTAAAAAAATAGGCAAAAAAAAATCGCCCATAATATCTCTATATAAATGTAAATTTAAATTTAAATGTTTTTTTACACCTATATTTTTTGAACCCTTGGAATTAAGGCGTCCCGAATAATTTTTTTTTCGGTGTATAATCCTAATTATAAAAATATGCTTGTGCGTCCATAATAAAAAAAATATTATTTATAATCAGATGAAATTCTTATTTTGCTGTTGGAACGTTATTTTTTTTACAAACTGGGTTTTACGGGGATGCATTACCCCATATACAAGCAAATAACAATCAGTGCTCATTTAAGGGATGTTTTCTCATTAAAGAGAAACTCAATTCTGTAGCTTTTATCGGGCAAAATTATTTAAAAGTACTTTTATAGCAACTAAATTACGAAGCGAAGTTAATTAGATAATTGTATGTAAAACATATCCTATCAAAGATTGTGTTTTATTTGTAAAAAAAATCAATATAAAAAATAATAATGAAAAACAAATAAAATTAAGTGAATAGTACTGTTTTTAATGGGTTTTTCTTCTCATAAAAACTTTCCGGGAAAAACACGCCTGCTTCCAACCATACGATTTAAACGAAAATAACAGAGTTATGTATAAATAAAATACATGTAAAATATAACAGCATAGTTTTAAATACAAAAAAAAAACAATATTTGATATACACTATTGTAAAGAAAAAGCTTATCTTTAAAATAATATACATATTTTTATTTAATTAAAATAAAAATTATACATCAGTATTTATTTAAATTTTAAATTTCTTTAGTCGCTACAAAAATATTCAGTAAAATTCGTTGGTTCAATATATGTACGGGTAATTATATTGCTTGTAAATAATCCATAGGAATCATCATCATATTCAAAATATTCTAGTACCTCTATTGTAGGGGCAAATGTAACTTTTCTTACTGATTTTTTTGTAGGTAGTGGGTATTCATGTGCCTTATAATCTTCCTTATCATTGCTAGTCACGCCAATTTGTGGTATAAGTGTCGGAAGTCTATCATTTCTGCGTAATGAATTAATCGGGTCATAGCTATTTTTAGCGATTTTTTTCGTACAGATATTGTGATCATACATAATCCTGTCATCAGATTTACAATCTTGTGTAATAACAGAATCTGAAATTTGATTTTCATTAATGGGCGATACAGTTTCTATTGTAGTAGTAGGTACGACTTCTGTGTCGATTTTGGTAATCCTCACATTTGTGGCATTAGTCGGGACTGTTTTGTCGACCCCATCATTCATCTTATTCAGTTTTGTCATTAATATGTTGCTGTTTGGGGTCATAACCTCGTTGTTTGCCTCGCGGGCCTTCCGTTGAAGAAAGGCAAAGACTGCTGTCTTGGATTTTTGCCATTTATTATATCTAGGAACTCTGTGCTTTTGAAGCCTGATGTGCTCATTTCATTTTTTTTTGTTTGTTTATGCATATTTATGAAGCACTTCAAAAATATTTATGCAGCACTCCAAAACTTGTATGAGCTAGGACTAGGCCCGGTCGGGTTCAAAATATATTAAGGGTAGCGGGTGTGAAGTTTACGGGGTGAAAACCCCCATAGGGGTGATAAATAGGGTTTCCAATCCCGGGATTTCGAGATTTCGCCAAAAAAAATCTAAAATAATTATCCCGGGGAATAATTCGAAATCCCGGGACCCCGTTTTACAGAATTTATGTTCGACCGTTTTTTGATAATCTAAAGTTAGTAAATGAAGTCTAATACATTTTAAGTCAATATTAAACAAACGGAAAAACTAAATTGATTTTAAATCTTACTTGGATATACTTCTATTAATATTTTAAATAGGGGTTCCGAATAGAAGATAGCAAGCAAGTGGATTTTTTACACTCTCCCATAATGGCCATTATGGCCATATATGGTATGTCCCCATTTTTAGTATACTTTTTGCAAATAAATTGCAGTCGCATTTTACTTTTAGGTATATCACACAATTTCTTAATATGTATTGTCTAGAGACAAATTTTATGTATAACTTTTATATTTCTTATACCTTTATAAAAGGTTAGGGCATTTGGAAAACAATAATATATTGGGTTAATATTCATCCTCCCCACAAAGCTAAAATGTCAAATATACTTTTACAGTAAAAAATTTAATCCAACTAAAAAAATGATCTTAAAACTAGTTGATGTCACCTTAAATAGTTTTTAAGCCTATTTTGTTTATTTTGGCTTATTCTAGCAATTCCTTCCAATCCTTACGTTCCATTTTAACGTGATATAATAAATTCGTTTTCTTCTATTTTTTTAAGTTTTGCTTGCCTAGGGTCCCACATAGTTCGTATTTCCATTTATGTTTTCGTTAGCATCAAAAAATAAATGACAATCTCTGAATTTAGGATGGTCATATAAATTTTGGGGGCTAAAAATATTAAAAAATTATAGAAAAGGGATTCGCCCATAATGGACATATATTGTATACCCATAATGGCACGCGGCAATAATTGTTATGGAACCCCGATTTAAATAATATAATAAAATTTTTTGCTTTATAAAAATAACTTACGCAATTATTAACTTTATTTAGATGCTTTTTACTGATTTTGATCATTAAGGTTATATGCACCAGCGGTTCCGATTATGGTATGGAAATATGGGCTGGGATTTTTTTTGGTATTTCCTCCATAATGCCATAATCGTAAAATATGGCAATATAAATATTATTACGATTATTATAGTACCAAACTAGAATAAATCGCTTAATTAAGATATATAACCCCTTGTAAAAATTTATAAACTTGAATGGAATAATAAAATCAGTCAGTTAGCCTGCATTCTGTTCCATGTTTGGAAACGAACACGGTTGGTACAACGGATATTACATTTTTTTGACATTTTTCTTTAATTTAATATAAATTCTACT
>JAQFYM010004637.1:0-14986 GCA_034694785.1 Agrenia bidenticulata
TTCTTCGTTGATATTTAGTAAGTTAAGTTAATTTAATATTTAGTCACGTTTAAGACTTTCTCCCTGCACTCAGGCGACGAGAGCATTAGTTTTCTTAAATAATTCATATTTAATAATTTCGAAAAGTGATTTAATAAAGTATTATAATCACCCTTACTCAGTTTTCATATTTTCAAGGGATATAAATCCCAGCATCTCATTTAATTTATAGCAAGGCATATGAACCCATGGCATATGACCTTTAAAAGGTTGATCATTTAGATGGCCTTCACAGGGTTCATTAATTAATTTACAAATCGTAAGAGTTCTGTTTTCTTTGGATTCTATTGCTTTAAGCATCTGTTCTCTGCTAGTTTATGTTTTGCTTGCAAGTAGGATTATTCTGCACTTCTAAAACTTTAACAGCTTTGCCAAAACGCAAAATGTAAGCACAATTTGGTAGCGGACACACTTATTAGTTGTAGTTCCCACTGGATGCAAACAAAAATAAACACGAAATTACAATCCGCACTGTTCATTCCCTAACGTACACATACAACGGAATGAAGCCAGTGAAGTTGCCATCTTGCTATTTTTGCGGTAAAATGCGAGAATTTTTGCTAGAAGTACCAGTAGCCGCAGATTACTAAATTCTGTTCGTGGAACATTATTAAAAAGGCAGAAGGGCAGAACGGGCTTTAATTATTTTTAATTATTTTACACATCGTTGCTTTAAAATATCCCAATACAATCAAGAATTATATTTGGGATATTAGGGAATAATCTAAAATGTAATGCAAAGAAATTAGCTAAATATGGTTGAATAAAATATAATACGCCTACATTCTCCAATACTGTAGTTCCGACAGTGACAAAGTAAGCAATTAGAAAACTGTCATCTTTACAATGTAAATTCCCCAAGGCGTGATAAACAGTCTTCCTGTTAGCCCGAGGTGCTGCAGCCAAAATTGGAGAGAGTGGAAGAGTTATTAACCTACTAGTGGCTACTACTGCTACCCGCTTGAGCTTCTTCCTCATGTGCCTGAGCTGTCAAGTGCAAATGTTCCGTTTTAATTTGCTCTAATTATGACTTCCTTCATGACTTTCGTATTTTAATGGAGCACGGTCAATAGTAATTACGGGTAAAATGCTTACCCTAGGATGGAAGTATAGATTAATGAACACAAGTTTTGGCTTGGATCGAATCTGAACTTATCTAATAGCTATCCTTGGTTTTTTTTAATGTTACAGAAGATGTGATAGGTGCGAGGATTGGAGATTCGTGTGACCGGAAGTGCGAGGGACAAAATCTGTTTTGCAACACCACCTCGAAAGAATGCCAGTGCCAACCTAACTTCCCTATTGTGGTTAGCACTACGAAAAACACTCTCTGCCTTCAGCGTAAGTTTTCATTCATTTTGTTTAATGTTTCGATTTATGTCTGGTATAGATTATCAATCTTGGAATTGATATGCATGGAACCTCTGAGTCTCTGAAGTAACATGTGATAGTTATCTCATACGAACTGTATAGGAAGGGAATTTGGGGAATTAGGATGTCCATATACACAACCTTTACTGTCGTTGTGTCTGAACCGTAGTGTCTCTAACGTAATGGAATGGTCCGAAAAAATTACTCGGGCGGACGGTCTAAATCTGGGAAACAAAGTGTGATGAAAGACAATAAAAATACAGCTTACACGGGCTGCAGCGTAATGTACTATCCATTATCTTGTTGAGCTATAGACAGGGTAATGCAAGACCTTAGGGAACCCGGACACTTTCTTCCAGGTTGAAGGACATTGTCCATGGACGATGAACGACTAGTTTTAAATTAATTTGAAATAGGGCTTGCGTTAGGTTTATGAACCACTGTAGCTTAAGACTGGCAATGACTAGAACTACCACTCTCTTAAACTAATAATCTCTCAGAAGAAAGTTATGAGCAAATTCTAAGAGAAGTTGTAACCAGCTACTGTACCCCCTCCCCCCTCCGAAGCAATTTAAGAAAGCGAACTATCCAACCACCACATGCCCAGATTATCTACCAGGTTAACCATTTACCACAGCCACAAGAATAACTTAACACATCTTTAAAACCACTCTGAAATTCCGTGACAGCTTTCTCCATTGTCATCCCCATAGGAAAAATCTGTCTTCTGCAACTTTCATCAAAGGAGCTTAACAAAACCTTTGCACACGACGTCAAGCCTGCCACTCACCACTCACTCATCTTCAACAATAATAATAGTATCCATCAGAAGGAGCAACAATATCCAAACCTAATATGTATCTATTAATCTTTTCAGTAAAGAATTTGGGTTCTGTATAGGATGCTTTCAGGGGAAACAAATTGCATGAGTTTCTCAAAGTCTTAATTCTAGAACTAGATTAATTGTGACTGTGACTTCTGCGTCTAACTTTATTCCACAGGACTTTGCCGTTGTGGAATAAAATTTAAAAATTAATGCACCACATCTTCCGTTCTTTGTAGGAGTATTTTTAATTCAGTACGGTGCGTGTTTATTAGCATAAAATAACATGGCTTAGCCTTCAAAAACTTCGTTTACAAGGGAAGCGATAATTTACCTATTTAGGAACGAATCTTGGTTCGTATGTATCCTTAATTCAATCATGCTCACCTAATTGCTCAAGGCTACAAATAATGCAAATTAAAAAGCCCCAAAATCCGCCTTCCATTCCCCGAATTTTGTTCCACTTGTTCTGCAAGTAATAAAATTAGAAAGTGTTCACTCTGTCTAAATCCAATATTGAAAGGACTATATGGAAAATGGAGGGATGACTATTTCCAGAAATTATAGGCCATGTCACTGTCATGACTTAGCCAAAGCAAATAATATAGAAGAGAAATATAATTTTAAGTGCTGGTAGATTTGAAGGGACTTCAGTTCGGTTTATGAACACGGCAGGAATTTAGGATCATTCGTAATATGTATTGACGTTTGGATTCTGTATGGTTTAAGACATGTTCGCTTTCGAAACTAATTTACATATAGTTTCTAAATCGGGAGAGACTCGTTTAGAGCTGCTAAGAGTATAATAATCCAATTATCCCTTGTTTCACTGGAAACTTTCTCGGGGAATTTCTGTTTAGTAGACTTTGGTCGAAATGGCATTTTATTACTTTGGTAAATTAGACAAATACTTGGACGGATAAAACTTTGAGCTAAAATTGGCCTATGCATATCAAGTGTTTTAACTGGACAAATTGATTCGTGTTTGACCAGGCTTGTTGTGGGAGGTGTTCCGGAAAAACATTATTAGGTGTATTCTAGTAAATAAATTATCTTGAGTTTCTTAGCTATGTTCCAAAATATATAAACGAATGAAATTCGTTAGATATATAGCTACTGAATATTTAATGTGAGATTTGGAATTTGTTTATTACAAGGAAATTAATAGCTTATTTTTGGTAAATTAAGTTGTGTAAATTGGTTACTATTGGCTTTTGGTTTACAGAGGTGTATCAAATTAGATAAGGATGAGTTTAAATTTAAATTAAATATCATCTACTCAGGTCACACGCAGAGTAAAATTTTAGTTTAGTCTTGTGTACGTAAAACTTGTACGAAAAACTTACACCCATAAAATATACCTTCACGGCATAGTGACAGTAGATACTGCTTGTTTGGTCTATAGGAGGGCAAAATTAGTATTCTGTCTGGCTGTAAAATAAGACAGTGTTTATTGTCTCTCAACACTCGTATGTATTTCTAAATCTCTCCAGAGAGTCCTTACTTGTTTTTATTAAATTTTGGCCTGATTGACAACCACCGGCTTTCTATATTATTTCTAGCTGTAGAGAATGTCCTATCACTTCGTAATTTCTCTCATACTGCTTTATAAATGGAGTGACGGAAGGAACAGATGCGGTTTCGAAAGTATGAGGCTTGTAAGAGGGCTTGGAAAAGTGGGGTAATGAAATAGACTAAATTACATAATGTAATGGTTTCTTGGGGATATTGTCCAGAATGTTAAATGTTTGGGGATTTTCGAGCCATATGCAAAGGATTTATAAATGGACAGGTTAGTTTCTTCTTCGTTGTTTCAATGAGAAAAGAAGGAAATCCTCTAGGGAGACCTAAATGGAAAGAGAATTGTGAGATTCGGTAAAATTGCTTGGTCTTGTTTAAATGATGTCAATTTAAGAAAATCTGTCCTTATTTTACATGAGGGAAATCACTTACTAAATGGATTTAGTTGTTATTATCATTTATTTCACTGTCATGCATCTTCGTCAAGGGTACGAGGCGTAAGAAATGTCAAGTTTTTAGAATTCCTGCTCGTGAATGATTGTTTGGAAAATAAAGCTGTATTGAGAATGAGTTTGACATTTTCGGAACATATTTTCTTCTGAAAATGAAATTCATCGAACTGTTTCGTTTCTAAATCTGAAATTAAAACTCACATTGAACAAGACTAATAGATTCCTAATAAAAACTATTGCACACGCCTGTTCAACAAGTCGCAAATTTTAACTAGCAAACTTTACTCATTTGCCTGATTGCGAACTTCAAACGTATCCATGCTACAAATGCTGCAATTTAGT
Organism: Agrenia bidenticulata; assembly: GCA_034694785.1. Taxonomy (NCBI): domain Eukaryota; kingdom Metazoa; phylum Arthropoda; class Collembola; order Entomobryomorpha; family Isotomidae; genus Agrenia; species Agrenia bidenticulata. The sequence goes on from JAQFYM010004637.1 coordinate 4,549, forward strand.
CCAAAAAGGCATTAACAAAAGTGATGCTTCAATAGTTCTTTATCCGTAAGGACACCCTCCAGGACCTGTGAATGACCTAGTGGATATTTTATAGTATTTTATTCAGTTAGTATTAGCTGCAGTGCGGTGGCACTAGCCTAACTAACTATAGAACGCGGGCAAGGTGAAGTCATACTTACATCGTACCCTTACATCAAAGCCTGCACTAGAAGGATAAAAGATTTGATTGAATTTAGAGATAATAAAGTACTTTTGTGGGTTCAAGGAAACTAAAGTGGAGGAAAGGAAATTCAAGATAAATTGAGAAAACTAGGAGGGAATAAAGCCCTGTGGGAATTTCATCCCTCGGCTTTTCAATGTCGAAGGTCTTTAAGCTTGAAAGGAAAGTGTAAAGAAGACTAGTTAGTGGGCATCGTAGTTGCAAAAGTCAATACGGGATTGATATCCACATTATTAGAGGAATTGTTTACTGGGTACTCAAAAACAAAATAATAAAAGTGTCATTGCCTAATACAAAATTACATACTTGTATTTGCAAAAAGCTTCGTAAACTATGTTACTTTCAATATGTTAATATGCCCATGGCCCGTGTCCTGTTAATGGAATGATCTGAAGGTCCTTGAGATCTTTTCAGGCTTTGGCAAACCTGGGAGTTCAGGTTGGGTTAATACCAAGGGAAGTATTCTACGTCTTAAGGATTCCATTTAGTTAAAGACTACGTGGCTATTTTTTAGTCCCTAGGGTTCCTTTACGGCTAATGGTAGCTGGTAATCGTGAGAGTCAACTGGTACAAATGTTCTGAAACTTAACGTTGCTGACATTTTATGACTGTAGAAGTCTAAAAGCCTGTACTTAGCTAATATGAGGACACGTTCATTCTAGTAAACATTTTGGCCAAAGTAACTCGTAGTATGTATGTAAGGCAAACACAATTAGGCCTTTCCTAACTAATTCTGAGGCATTTCAAATGGTACACGTCGCACGTCATAAAATTTCACAAGGGGACATTTCGAGGATTTTTTTTAGTAGTAGAGAAGTTGAGGCTGATTTTGTAAAAAGCCTCTGTCATCTATGTAAGCAACTGGTGAATATTTACTGTAGAACAGTACACAGTTAGCCTTTTCTGTTGATTCATGTAATAATAGGATGAGAAAGCTTCTCAGTAAGTTGACTGGTGGGTAGGTAGCTCTTTCTGAGCCTCTTACGTTGCACAACTTTTTTCTATTAGATGAGAGAAAGTAGGCAATTTAGCTGGAGGAGTTACTGTCATTGTATGATGATATGATGAGAAGGGAAGGACCAAGAATGATCAGTAAGATGATTGATAAGAATGATTTGTTTATGAGAAATAAGGCGTAGGGCAATTAGAGAATTTAAAACTGGACAAGTGTGTATGAAATAGATAGGCTCAAATTAGCTTCAAAAAATGAAGAGTAAATGACCATCTAACGCTCTAGATTTTAGCAATGACAACATAATTACATAAAATGTGGCGTTTTTTCCCTCTGAGTCTGTAGAAATACTGTTGCACATAAAGTCAGCAATTAGAAGGCTAGCTAGACAGATTGAACTTTCAACCTTGAATCAGATAACCAAACATGGTTTAAACAGCTAATACAGGTAGAAAATAAGAATAAACAATCTAGTTTTTCTCTCTAGAAAACCTAATCTTGAAGGCACTCGAATCAGAGTTAGAATGAGTTAGTAATATTAAACTACCTACGGAGCTTGAAGCGTTAAAGCTTATGAAGTGATTATCGTTCATAATAAATGAAGATCATCGTCTGTTAAAAAAGATTTCACTTCAGAATCTCTAAAAGGGAAAAGCTAGTTTCCCCTTCATAGATAATTTGCACCTGGAGTCTCAAACCAAATACCAGAACAGACGTAGCTTGGAGACCTCTTTTAGCATAGAATTGTAGGATTGCATATACATCTTGTAGTGAAGCCACGTCGGTATGAACTATAAATACTATAATCGAAAAGTTCGGAAACTTTCAAGGCTCCATAACAGCATCTATCAATCGCCCTCATTTTCAAGCCTATGGCTTATAGTAAAACTTTTTGGTTTAACGAAATGAATTCAAGCCAAACTTACTGTGTATCGTAGCCTGTCATCATATGGCAGTTCCTGTTCCATTTAGAGAGATCAAATCCCTATAATTTCACCAACTTACGGCACGATCTTCTTTGATCTTCTATGTAGTTACGTATGTTTTATATACATGCGTGGGTGTTTATATATCTTGTTGTGGGGGGGGGGTTTGATGTTGATGATGGATATGGATATGAGATCTCGGTTCATTGTGGTCCGTGCTATTTTATCTACTGTCCGATTTGCTACTTAAACGTAAAATAGGGTCATTGCATGCACGTAGTTACTAAATAGATTGATGTTCCCCGGATTTTCATTTTTCAACTCAGCGTGGTATTATTTAGGACACAGGTTGATTGCAAACATCAAACAAGAGAGGAAGATGAGAAAGAAAGTCTAGTTTGTTTTTAGTTTTTTTAGGTTACCAAATCAAAGTAGAAAGTTGACACTAAAATACGAGGACGGATTTGCCATAGAATCTTCATTTAGTTATTAAGCCCAATAAATTAACTCTAATTAGATTAATTACTAAGCGTGAGTATTGAGTAATTGAAGAAGCTGTAGTTCTCTGATCTAATCTATCGGATGTTTTCTCTCCTTTTAATCTAGCTGCCAAATTGGGGGAAGAGTGTCTTTCGAATGAGGTGTGCCTTGAAGCAAATATGCATTGTGCCCAAACAGATGCCTACAATGCTCTTTGTTCGTGCAAAAGTGACTACAACGAGCTCCTGGATAAGAGTTCGGGGAAATATCTATGTGTTCCTGGTAAGTATTTTAAATGTTGTTATCAAATTGCACGATTGCTTTCCTACTAGAATTAAGAAACTTAGGGCTTGCTAAGTTCACCAGATTTGAGCAATTGCCAGAGAACTGAAAACTCATCACTCTATAGATGTAATCAGAAGTACTGTGTCAAATTGTATAATTTATCTTAATTCTTGCTAAAAACACTTTTCGAAACAAATTTTGTGATGCAACAACAACCCAAGCAGTCTTGAACTTTTGAACAATAGTTAGTGTGCATTCAACCAGAAGGTGTTATGCACTGATGATAGCTTAATTTTATGGTTTGTAACTACACCATGCTCATTCGAGATTTACCAAGAAATTAAGGCTCGTAAACTCGTAACTAACTATTTATACTCAAAGGGAAATCCGATGAATTTCGCAAAATACCGATTCCCACACTTTCCATTCAGGATGAAAGAAAAACTTCTAGGTTTCAGAATTAATAACTTCAAGCGTTCTTCCATGATTATATCGTAAACAAACCTGAAATCTGATACCAGGAGGAACCATTGAAGTGGGGAAAAAAGGCTTCTGGGGTAAATATTTTTACTGTCATAATTAAGACCCTTGAAACCAGCAAACTTTCCATCCTTTGATCATCTCTTTCGTTATTATTCAAAGGTATAAATAAAGTTTGGCACTAGTCTTTGTTCCTCAAATATATTGTCATCAGATTTTCCCCACAAGTCAGAAATCCAGAAAGATTTACAGCAGCAATCATATCTGCATATTCAATCTGAATACAAACTTGATTAGTTTTAGTTTTTTAGAATTGTATGTGCTAATGTGAATAGATCAGAGATTCATGAAACTGTTATCTCTTTGTAGTATCTATGAACTCCCATGAATCTCCATTCACTACACCCTTTGATTTACACTAAACAACATCCCAGATAAAAAAGACTTCATAATCCAGCTCCAAGCTCTAAAAACCAACACGGTTCTCTAAAAAGAAAACAAACATCTCAGCTCGGAACTAAATGAACTCCAGGGTCTTGCTCAGAAAATAGAATCTGAATGCTAAAATCATCATTTCCATATTCAACGTTCGTAGGTAGCCCTAAAGGTTAGAATAAAACAGCCCCCTTAATTTACCCCAAACTCGTAATTAGAAGAAAGACAGCCTTTTATTTAATCCATTCAATCTAAAAGTATAATAAGTATTAGTTTCGTTAACACAAAAACTTTCCTGGGTTCATAATGAACTATTTTTTTCCTTAAGGTATGAAATAATTCTTCACCCTTGTGTACCAGATAAAAAATTTCTCAATCTCAGCGCAAAATATTATATTCATTAGGACTAGGCAAGTAATCCTTGAAAGAAGGATTTCTCATACTGAGCAAAGTTCTAAGATCAAGACTGGAATTAGCATTCAAAAAATAATTAATGTTCTAAACCAGTGAACTAATTCCTAATCCCTTCTTCTTAATGACTAAAACTCTAAAAGATAAACTTTTTGAACCACAGAGGCCCGACTGCTCAACAGTGACTTGGCCACATTGCTCGGCGTTGGAGCAGGAATGACCTTATTTTGTATCCTCACATGCCTCGTCCTCCGAATCTTCGCCCGGGCTAGATTCGGTCCAAGGTACCGGTATGGAAATGCCCAGCTACCTCCACCAATTACTCTCTCCGCTGACCATGGTATCTTTTTAAATTTTAATTAATCTCTTATGTCTCTTATCTATAGTTTGTATACATCCGTGTGTGATCATCACAACATTCTTTATTCGTCTTCTCATAAGCCTCTTGAAATCTCTGAGTGCTGAGCCTTGAGTCTTGACTAACTACTTCTCCCATCGTCTCATACTCTAATCCTTTGTGTCTTCATTTTTAATGAGTTTCTCACGAGGGAAGTTGGAGAACTTGTAGTATTTTTCCTCTTCGTTTCTACTTGTCTATAAACTTGTGTATACGTACTTGCTCAACTTTTCCTATCTCTATAGTCTATTTACTGTGGAACTCGTACTTACTAAACTTACTTAACGTCCTACATAGCGGAGAAAGTTCTAGTGACGAATGTTCGCTTATAATTCACACGCTTCTTGAATAGATGAGATCTGAGGGATGAGCCTAGGATTTTCATATGGCTTTATGGAACTTGAAATTTTGCATGTTTTTTAATCTTGAACGTATTTGAAAAAAGTATGCATTTTCTAATGTTGTAATGTTGTAATGCAGTATGTACTTTCTTATTTGGAATTGTGATACTGGGTTTAGAATGTCTTTGGTCCTCTTTGCTTTCCCCTTATTTGGATGTTGTGATCATCCGGGCCGGATTGGAATACTTTGTATCAAAGTAGAAATACTAGCTGATTAAAAAAAAACTTTCTTTTGAGTTGTTTTTTTTTGTGTTCTTTTATGTTGATGCAGGCGGCACGCTCTTGTTTGCTAGTTGCCAGTAGATTTTATAATCATAACTTAGCTCATCTTGATGTTTGTTGTATGTATTTTGCATGTCCTTGTGTTTTTTTATACACTTTTGAGTGGTTTGTGATGTTTCTTTTAACCTTTAAACTTCTGTCTGTAAAGACAGATGTTTACTCCTTATCTGTGAATTTTAACATGTTTCCAACTAATTAACAATGACCCCTCTCACCACTAGTTGCATAAATGTACCCCTTCCTTGTCTGGATACTGTGTTTGTCCGAGAGCCGAATGGAAAGTTTTGCACTCGACGTTTTTTGCTTTACTCTTAATTATAAGAATGTGATGATGCTATTTGAAAAAGATGCATTTTCTCCGCTGCTAGCAGAGCTAAGCACACACAAATTTGAAAAAGCATTATGAATTATCTACAGCAATACCAGTTTGTGACACTTGATACACCACAGCTAAGACGGATAGGGCAAGACACTATGACAATCGGACTTGAATTAAGAATATAATATCTATAATCTATCAGATTGGGGAAAGTTGAGTTGGTTTATCCCAAGAAATGAGGAATTGAGTGTAATCTGATACGGTAGCTGAAAGTGATTGTACATGTACTTGAGTGGTAATTCCTAGGTGACACAAGAGCTCAATCTCGGAATTCATCTCAGAGAAGCTCCTTAGTCACAGAAGGATCTCGAAGGACATCGAAGGAAGGATCTCTCCTAGCACCCCCTTCGCGACAAGGTGATCGAAATTCCAAACACGCTTAGAAGCTTAGAAATCGATAGAATTGGCAAAGTATTAAACCCCAGGGATGGAAAGGTCATAGGTGGAATGCGAGGCTGTAGAAAAAATCAAGTTATTCCCAATTTTGATGGTAAAACTATTTTTTAATCTACTTTTAAACAAAAGAAGACGCAGTATGACGGTCTTTTGTCAAGGATTTTTTTCTTTTCAACCATCTTTAACCTTGTTTAATTAAAATTGCATAGTCGGATATCATAACTATTGAATGAAGATTATATTTGGAAGACATTCAATACAGCTTCCAAAAGCATATACCTTTGACCTTTCCATCAAAATCTGCGAAATAACTCCCTTTTCTAATACCGTCTCCTCCTAATTGCAAAAAGGCGAAGGAGGTTCCCGTCGAGCAAGCAACTCATCGATCCGAAGTACAGGCTCCAACCGAAGTCAACGAAGTTACAGCCTAAGAAATCCAAGTTATCACAACAACCACCTCCATCAAGCCCTACAACATCGGCCCTCAGATCCTGAATCTAGATCTCAAAGTAGTCAATTTAATCTCTCTGTTAATCGGCCCACTTCCCAAGATAATGTCAGCGGAGGAGGGAGCAGTATAGGCCATGCTCTGTCATCCATCTCAGACTCCCCACACCCCAGCCCTCATCAGATGCAAAAGGCATGTCACTCTATAATGTACAGTGGATGATAATCCAATACACTTCAATTTAATTAGTACAGAGTAGCAAGTTCTCCAGGGTCTTCTTGCAACTCCTTGAGAACACTAGGCTGAATCCTTGAGTGGGACATGTGATCGAATAATTTGAAAATTACTTTCCAATACTTCAGAGCACGGCTACGAATTTAATGTTCAGGAAGGGTCTCAAGATAAGACCTTTCGTCCTCGAGTGCAAAACTTTCCATCTTTCTTTAGTATGTAACAAAAGTTAGATGTTCCAATTCGTAATTAATTACAAGTTAGGTCGCATATAAGCGCAAAATATTTACTCACACAATGCTTCATCCTAATCAACTCTACCTAAATGCATTTTCAACTAAGTTTCAACTATGAATATTGAAGTCATGTGTAATCAGTTTCTGAACAGATTTTGTATTTTTTTAAATGAGCATGGTCCTCGGACACTACTATTTGCACGTAAGAATATAGCAGGTTTGCCTGAATAGCAATAGACTTCATTGTAAAACTATTTCATAGATCATAGTTTCAAATTCCAACTTATAGTTCAACTTGGAATTACTTGTGGGACTTTTTATTGTCTGTGCTGTCTTTGAATCGGAGAAAACTTTTTAATTGTGTGTCACAAGTCCGTCATGATTGTCAACCTTCTTTCTTGTGAACATTGTACCAGAAGAAGGGATATGTGTAAAATTTGCTAAATCTTCTCTAACTGCTTGTGTCTATTGTATGTATGAGACTACCGGGTGGGACTGATAAGACTAAAGTTTATTTCTGAATAATAGGGTAAGAGAAGTGGATCTGCTGGGATGCTTCCGGTCTGATTCAGTAATAAGGAATAAAAGGATGTCGGAGCCCGTTTTTGTCAGACTGGATGGAGTGAGATGAAGAGAGAATGGATAGAATCTTTAGAAATCGTCAAGACCCATGAAGAGAAGTGCCCCTTGAAAGGGTGGCATTATAATTACCAAAGCTGATTATTATGAACTTGGTTGGTTACGGTGTCTATCTGCTATGTGTACTCTGTGGATGTAACCTTGTGGACTCTCATCACTCAGCCATGTTCAATCTTCCATTTAACGACTTGATATTAGGAAATCCTCTTCCATTCAAGTCAAGTATAGTCATCAAGATTTCATTAAATTTTGTTTCCGAATCGTTGAGTCGTTGCACAAGAATTTCCAGTGGAATATACAATATGTATTGAGCACTTTTGAAATCCTCTGTAGCACATGCCCAACTTAATTAATTTTGTGCCAATAATGATATTATCATCAACCTGATCGTTGTGTAATATTATCCAATTACTCGTAACTTTATGTAGGTACTTAATCGTTATTAGCGTATCCTTAAATAAACTTTCAATATTTCTGTGTAGTATAAGACCATTGAGATTGAATGTCTACTACGAGTATAATTCTAGGATAGATTGATTGAGGATTGATTAACTGTTTGATATTTCTAATTAAAAAATTTACTGTATCAGTGTTCTTCAAGCGTCGATTTTGTTTAATAAATAATTTCGGTTGAACTGCTCGAATAAAAGGGTTAGGTCTCCTATGTGATCTCTGATCTCAAATAAAGAAATAAAATTGACTAGTCCTAATATCAGTAGTACACTTAAATTAGTTCTATTTATATTGTGTCCATTTAAACTGGGGTCATTCAAAGAAACGTGTCATAAATGGTTAAATGGTTGATTAGTAAATGAAATAGCTGTCTATGGTACCCTTAATTATATAACTGTCAACGGTTTAACAATATACTATTATATGGTGCTGTCGGCTATGAGAAGACTATATGTTATACCAAGTTTAAAAATGATGTTTATTTAAAATTATAAACTTCAAAAATTATTACGTTAAATATAACTTAATTAAGGAAATTGTGGACATGGAGCATTTCAATGTATCTTTTTTGGGTATTGGTTTTTGATTTTCAGACCGAAGTGGACAGTGTGGCAAAAAGTAACATATTGATAAGTAATAAATTAAATGTACATTGTTGTGAGCAACCAGAGCAACGTAATATTATGTCTCCTATTATGTGAGCAACTATGGCAATCATCCAATGTAGAGTTTCTTACTCCATGCATGTTTTATAAATGTACTGTCAACTGTTCTCAATAAATGGACCGTTTGAACTGTTCAGCTCACAAATTCCGTACTACTTTGTCAATCAAACTATTTTAGCCGCCCTAGTCGCATACTGTGGAATTTACCCTGATATAAGACTGACGGGGTAAGTGTCGGGACTTCAGACCTATATTTCCAGCAATTTAATGCCCAAAGGCCCTCTATAAACAAGCTTCGTCTCGTATCCTAGATCTCTCTCCCATTGTATCCTGTAAATTTCAAAGACAAGTTAGGCGTCCCAAATCCAACTACAATGGAAGATGCTCATGATTGTCGCCCGGTAATTGACACACCTTAACTTGACAGTTGAAGATCCCGTTATCTCACCCTTCTAGTATTATATTGCCCTGTCACAGTTTGATCAATAACTAATCAAAACTTTAGACATCGTCTCTGTAGTCTTCCCTTATTTTGGCATAAGCTCTTGTTTAATCAATAAATCTGCCAAAGGTGTAATTACAAAGGTTTTCTTTCCCTCTGTTCCCCAATGGAACAGAAATGTTCGGAGCAAAATCTTGGATCTAAATGGCTAGAGTTGGAGCAACCAGGAGGCTGTGACAACCTTGTAGATGAAGATGATCCAAAAGCAGTGATTCGACGAGACATAATTCAAAGGCTTAAGGAGGAGAAGTATTTTGATGACTTGAATAAGAAATTGGACAAGCAGACGTACCGGATGAAGAAGGACGAGTTGTGCCGCAGAATGCAGATTGAGAAAAATGAAAAAGACTTCCAGGAATGTTTGTGCAAGGTAACAAGATTTTTTTTCACTCTTGTAAAATAGCCCGGCTACCTTTACAGATATATTTCGCAGCAGTTTTTTTTTCAACAAGATTGGATTCTCGATTTCCTCGACTATAGGCCAGGGGATCTCTTGTAATAGGAATTCTCCATTTTAGTCAAGCAAATAAACATCCAGAGACGTTGAGACATCCTATACCTTAAAGTATACTGAGCTTTATCTTCATTCAAATATATAAGGGGACGTGGTGGTGAAGTTTTCGAAACGAGTTCAGAGATTCGTAGAGGGAAAAATTTATATCGATTGATTCACGCGTATCCTGTAAACAGTATAGGCCAAAATGGAATTCGATTGTATGCTTTTTCTACATGTTTTTTGTATGGTGGGGTGTAGGAGCAGAGACAGAAACTGAACCGAAAGGATCAAATCTGCCAGGAAGAGAGCCTTGCTGTGGCCTTAAGGGAATTGAAGGATGAGGAAGTTCGGGCATCTGCTTTCTCGTAAGTAGTTTTACAATGCATTATGACAGATTGATCTCGAATTTGAAATGATCCGATTTTAAAAGGATCTTTCATTCTTGTGTATTACTTCCTTGCTTTTCTATCTTGTAGTTTTTATCAAGTCGTATGAATGTATTTATTATTACACAGAATAATACGGTGAAAAATGTTGCGAGGAAACTTTTATATGGTTTTGTACCTCAGAGTATATAGAATAACATTCAACATACAAATTTTTTGAAAGATTTGATAATTAAGTTCAAGTTATTACTACATTAAATTAAAACTCACAAGTGCAACTTCATATAGCCCGAGCCAGATTGATAAAAAATTTCAAGCTTCTAAGCCAATTTCTAAAA
>JAQFYM010004638.1:0-14982 GCA_034694785.1 Agrenia bidenticulata
CACAACGTACTAATTCACTATTAAAAAAGGCTTGTTACTGTTATTATGTTTATTTCTATCAAATAATCAAAAAAAAACTTTTTTAAAATTTTTTTTTATGTTTCTAAAAAAAATCGATTTTTTCGAAAATCAATTTCTTTGAAAAATCGAAAAAATATTTTTTGGGGGAGCTTTTGTGTAGGATTTTTTATCGTCTTTTTTGTGTAGGGTTTTAAAATAGATTTTTAAAAATCGATAAGCGAAAAATCGATCTTTGAACCCCTGTAGTAAAGGGTTTTTGACTTAACAAAACGACTATAGACAGGTAATTTAAAAGTACTACAATAATACGCACGCATATGTTGTTACTTAAAGACAAGTAAGACTATATATACGTGTTAATAAACAAAAACATATTTTTATTATTTCTTATACAACTTTTGCAAATATAAAAATGAAAAAAACAGGATTTGTTTTTGCTGTATACTTTATTGCGTTTGAGTTTCAGCAACCAGTAGATAGATTGCATGCCAGGTTAGATAAAATGCAAAAGGCCTATGATATACGTAAAATGACGTTTGTTCTATATTAAATAAAAAATTCAAACTGGTTTGCAGTTTATCGAAAAAACAGCGCATTTTTACTGACATAAGTTTACAAACATGTCTTTAAACATACAAGGTAAAAAAGAAATTTTAAAAAAAATTAACCGTCGCATTTATACAGATTACAACACTTTTATCTTTGAAAATCTATATTATTCTTTGTTTTTTTCTCTCGGTTGTTCTTACTCCAAGAAAAATACATGAAATATGAGTAGTAAAGAAGTACTATATACATTATGCTACCAGTTTGTGCAAATGACAAGAAATTTTTAGTGTTTATTTTTTGAAAATGCATTTTAACATATTTTTAGCATGCAATTAAACAACTAAGAGTTTATTACCACGCTGCAGACAGCCCCTAATACTGTCAAGAATAGACCTCCTCTTTTTATATTAGCAGTATTAGAGCATAATTTTCGCATATGCTTTGCTTCCTTTTTACATTTATTTGTTTTATATGTGAACAAAAGATTGATTCTCAAACGTTTAAAACTTTATATACGTTCGCCAGGCACTTACGTTAGCGATTTGCTTTGTTTTAAAAATGTTTTTCAAAATTGATTTTTGCGGGTATTATTGTAAATTAGTATTCTAGATTTTTTACTTTATTCTCTATATAAAATAGAATGATACAAATTTTTTAATGCCTTAGAAATTGATATGGCAAGCGAAAGAAGTTTTTTTTATTAATAAAATATCCAAAATAGGTATTTTACATAAAATTGTCACAAAATATGTTAAACTGGATTACGAGCGTTTATAATCTATTTCTTTTTCTCTTCAATACCAGTTTTAGAAAATACACATATTTGTAGGTTTACAAAAAGCAACAGCCACAAAAATAATTTGACTTATAATACGAAGCTTTGTAAGTTATTGCACTGTTTTATAGCATTAAACTAAGTACCAAATATTTTAACTTTTTACAGATAATAATTTGTATTTAAACACTTTTTTATACAAAGTATCTAAATGATATATTTTACTTGTTATAGATTCTATTAATATTTAGTTATCAAAATGTAGTATAAATGATAAAAGAAGCGAATATAAAATTGAATATAACAAAAAGATTTTTTAATAAATTTTTTTAGTAATTATGTAATGAGTCATATCAAATCTTTTCTTTTTTTCATAATAGTTTTACAGATTTTTCTTTATCGCTGTTGTTTTTTAGCATTAATACTGTACACTTAAAAATCATATTTTTTGCATAAAAAATATTTTTTAAACGCCTGTAGTATTTTTTTTTTTGTAACATCGTGTTTCGCACTGAAATTTTATATATCTATAATATGCACGTCAAACTTGTACTTCTCAGGCGTCCTTAGTAAAAATCATAGACAGGATTTTACTTTTTTGCTCTATGAGAACATATATTGCTTTCTAGTGGAATTAAAGCAAAACATTTTAAGTTCAAAGTGTATTGATCCGTTATCAAAAAATTATTTTAAAAAAATTAAAAAAAAAAAAAAAAACATTTTTGTAAATTCTTTTTTGGATGCATTGTTTGTAACAACTTCTATTATTTTTAAAGAGATTTATTTAGTCACTTAAAAACAAATGAAGTATTTTAACACGACTATATTGCAAAAACAAGTATATTAAGCTTAATTTACAAACAGCAAACCAATAGATAAAAGTAGTATTCATAAAAGTATAATTTTTTTGTTTTTTCATGACAAAAACCCTAAAATTATAAGTTTTGTCATTGCAAACCATTTTTTTTTTTGCGGTTCTCTTTTTGAAAAAAAAATTGACTTGGTGGGCCCCTCTTTTTAAAAATCCTCAGTTTTGGCTACGTTCCTGTTTATCGAAACTTTAATTGTACTATTATAATTTTTACAGTTGTGTATCTGCCGTCTAGAACGGGTTATGCTACAACAAATATTAAAATGGTAACACTTAACAAAAGAAACAATAATATAGAGAATCGCAAATTATTACAGTGTTTATGTCACGAAAAAATCGTACTTTTAGATAAAAAAATAGTAAAACTTATTTACGCACAGTTTTGTATAATTTTATTTGGAAATACGTTTTTTTACTATTTTTTTGTTGTCAAAAGATATACTTATTTATTTTTTTTAATCTTTAAATATTGATAATATTGCATAAAACGACTAAAAAAGACATTTTTTGAGTATCATTAAGTAGTAAAAAATGTTAAATACTTCTTTTTTAAATACAGGGTTTTGTATTGACTCCTTGTTATATAGAGTTTCAAAAAAATATAGGTACCCTGTATTACTCTAGGCCGTACTGATCACATAAACTATAAGAATTAGTATAATAGATCCAGGTTAAATGAGTCCGTATTTACTTAAAATTATAATGTAGATTACTACTAGCCCTTTTTTTTGATATGCTCATAGACTATGGTATGAATTAAAAACAATTTAAACAATGTCCGTTAACATCTCTCGATGTAGATCGGTTCGTTTATTGTTTAAAACTGCTAGCAAAGAAAAGAAAAACTTATCAGGTAAATCTAAATCTAAACCAGTAAAGAATATAGAACAATAGAGGAACGAATTTACAAAATAAACCCAAAGAAAAATAGTATTCTATGTTTATTTTATATAATAAAATCGAAATACAGTTTTTGCCCTTTTGATTACAAAATAAGTGTCATTTATTGCAGAAATTTGCTGAAATTATGATTTCCCTAGTTATATTACACTTCAAAATGCCATTATGCCAAAATCAAGCTCTCTAAATATGAATAATCGGCAATGGTAATACAATAAATGAATATTTACGCAGTTATATTTTAAGTGACATTTTATATAGCAAAAATACTTCATTAGAGAATGAACTGTATTACCTACTTAAATTCGTTTTTGGTTGTCCTTTTTACATATATTATATTTAAAGCCTTTATACCTTTTGCTTTTTGTAACTAAATTCTATACCTTGCAAATATTTTAATTACCTAATAATTGAGCACAATAGTTATTCATATGCTTATTTGAGATAAAAAATTAGATAAGACGCATCTTTGTAGACAAAACCTACAAATTATGATAGTTATTTTGGCTTTTTTGTACGTATAATTAATATTTATTAATATACACTAAGTTTGTCTTGCCAAAATACCTATACATAAATTTTAGATACGTTACCTAAAATATATTTTTGATCGGCGTTTTTTAAGTTAAAACTGAAGCTGACGATGATTTATTTGCAAACATATATGTATCGCAACTCAAATGGAGTGTATTCTAAATGCAGTAAAAAGTAGCCATTACCCGAGAGTTTTTAGTTTTATATAAACAATCAATTGTTTATATATTCTAACTGTACTCTATCTTAATTTTTTTTCTGCGGTAATAGCTTGTGATAAAAGTATTTATCGTCATCATAAAGCATATATATATATATATATATATATGTCTTATAAACGCAGTTTTTTTCGCCTTACATATCATTTTACCTTTTAACAAAGTATTGCTATGCAGAACTTTTTAGGTATTTAATATTGCGGCTAGTTTGGCTTTATGCGTGTACATTCTACATCTAAAAGAATGTACAACTGATGTTTATACAGTAAATTATAGTTAAAAAGCATTTTGCAATTGATTTGGTATTAATTAGGGATATACCTCATAAATTTCAAAGATTCTTAATATATTAGTCATCTGGTATAATACCTAATAAGTAGAGATGTTTTATCATGCCCCAGATTGTCTATTTACCTAAAAATTAACATTTTTATGCACAAAACAGAAAGATTCAGAGTATTTAAATATCTATAACTATTATAACAGTATAAATTTATACAAAAAACGGCTTATCCTTTAATATGAGAGACTTGTATTCATCTTCAATAATGTGGTAAAGTATTACGCAAAATATGCAAAAATCAAAAGTCTGACTATAAAGTAAAGGTGACATATTTAATTGACAGAGGCGTGCTACGGAATCTTTTTACTGGGAGGATGTCAGAGTGGTTTACAAAAATAACGCTTTAAAACAAAATTTAAGAATGTTTAAACGTTTTTTAAAAAAAAAATCTACATAATTTTATTTTTTTGATTTTAGAAATCAAAAAAATATCATAAAAAACAAAAAAAACTCTGTCACTCAATGTTAATATTGACAAAAAAAAAGTGGCCCCCTTCTTTTTCCCATCTGAGCATGCGCCTGTACTCTGGATAATTGTAATCGTTTAGGGGTAACCAAAACAATCGTATGCATCATTATACTTAATGTTATACAAAATTTAATCAGTATAACAAATTCAGTTTAAACTGGTTTTTTGTGCCGATATTGACGTCGAAGTAGCGGTTTTTATTGCCATCACAATTGCGTCTTCACGATAACTTTTAATTTTTTTTATAATAACTGTTTCTGTTAGATATATAAAGCCTTTAACTTTAAGAAATGAATTTTTACATAAAGGATCGAGTATTTATCTATACGGTATAGATCTACCGTTTAAGTAAGTGTATAGTAAGCGTATAGTATTTTTACGTAAATTGTTAGTGAATTTAATACAAAATCTAAAAATATTGCCAGAGATAAAAATGATATTTTTGTATTTTATACATACCATAAAAGATAACCTGTACGCAAAAGTAAACGGTCTAACTAAATAAGTATGATATTTGGTATTTCTTACTACCACCATTAGTTGTAAAAGTAAAAAAAATAAAATAGTATAGGTCGTATATTTTACCTTTTGTATAATTTTTTTCCTAATATATACATTTTTACTATTTACCTTGCTATTTTATACTTAAACACGGATTTTATGTGTTTTTTAGCTACAAAAAAAAAACTTTTCTTAATTTTTTTTCTTGATAATTTGCACTGACAATGAAATTTTAAGGTGAGATACAACTTTTAATTATGCAAAAAACTGTTGTTGCGTTGTTATAAGAAAAATTATGGTTACTGTTGAAAATTTTTAATTGCGTTTTTTTGTAAATTGATCCTAATATAATCATTAATACAAAAAAACGTTTAATAATGAAATTTTGGAAAATTCCACTTTTAGTATACACTTAATTTACACTATACGGTATAATGTATAGCTAGTGTATTCGAAAAAAAACAATACGGTATACTGCAAAACCCTTTTTCAAATATATATTACCGAAAAAAATGAGTTTTAAGTTTCCTCCGTTTTTTTAGTCGTGAGACTGTATGAATTGGTTTTAAAACTATATTGATTTGCTGTTTTCTACTATGTTAGGTAAAAGAGACATTAAATCTCTTTCTTTTGCTTTTATTTTATATAAATTTTTTAAAAGATATAAACTATAAAATGTCTAAATATTTTGGTCTGAAAGATGCGTGTCTTCACCGCAACTGCTCTTAGTTTAGGCAACTCCATTAATAAAATATTTATACATGCAAAATTGGGTTTCTTAAATACTTATAGTATTTAATCTAGGCTGTTTCCTTAATTTTTTGTTATCTGTAACAGATAATATATTAACAGTCAATAAACACATTATTTTTTTTATGGTAATTGAGCTAAGAAATAGCGTCACCTGCGACGAGTCGATGTATTTTTGCTCGCCAAAGCATTCTATGTACACTGATACTGTTGGCTCAGTGTACGGAATGTGCCTCGCCTACGGTTTGGCAAGGCGCCGCACTGCTCCTCGGCCTCCGTAGTGAGTTAACTAATATATTACTTTTATTATATCATTGCTAAGCACTGTCGAATAAAACTTCATTGTACAGCAAGTTAATAGAATACTTTAAACAATTTTTGTAATTTTTTATTTTTTATAATTTTTAATTTGTATGTTTACTTTATAGATGGAAAACAGTTTTGCGTCCCTGCAACAACAAGAGTACACAAATTTTTTTGTTTTCCAATACTATTTAGTGTTATTACTTTTTTAGCATATTCATTTTTTATATCTAAAAAATTTAATGCTAAAAAACAAAAAACAATACTGCATTGAGAGAGTTGTTAAAAATGCAGTGATTTTTCTTTGTTGCCGGCAAGTTCAATAGGCCTACTCTATATTAATAAACTTTTAACTTGACATAAAATTTTTAAAATTTGTTGTATTAGAGTATTTTGTTTTTTTTATATCATAATAAGTAGAAATGCAACTGCTATATGCATTTTACCAGTGCGCGATACGGTTGATACACTTTATGTAAGACGTGGGAGCAAGTATATCTTCATATTTGTAAATAATTTGTATCATAGTTAATGTGTTTTTGCAGTATTTATAGTGCGACAAAAAATATATAAATAAACAAATATTTTTATAAATCATACAATTGTTGTACGACGAATAGTTCTTATCTAAGGTTTTACTTCTTAACGATGATTCATTTATTTCTTGTTTAACCAGTTGGCTAGATATATTACAACCCCGTTTGACGCGCAATTTTTTTTTAGTGTGTGGAAAAAGTGACCTTGAAAAAGCAAAAAATACACCCTGTTTAAAACCAACTTACAAATGTTGATTAAAAACAAATCCAATAAAAAAAATAATGAAAATCTAATCTTTAATTATTAAAAATGTATTAACTTTGCATGCTGGTATGTTTAATCTGTTTTTTGTATGTAAAAAGCAAGTTGATTTGACTGTTGAAATCACTTTAATAACGCACATATGCAATGATAATTGACTTTACTCAACATTATAAGGTTCAATACTTAAACGTGTTTTTTTCTCTCTGCTGATATCTTGCCATGACTGAGCTGGAACAAGTATTGTTGCTCAAATACATAGATAATTATAAAAGAAGCGTAGATAAAAGCAAAGATATAAAAAAAAAGATTTTATACGTATTCTTTGTATTTTATAGCCTTTTTTTTCAGGTAGAGACTCACTTACTATTTATCCCTATAGTACAGAAAATATCATTAACTCATTGACAAAAAAATCCTTTTGAAATATATCTTTGTTGGCATCTGTTTTTTAAAAAAAATTAATTATAACAGATCATGTACTTTAAATTTTAAGATCTTATTTATTATTAAATAAAAATAATAATTTGTATAAATCTTTAATTTATTTATAATTTATAAAAGAAAAAATAATTTATGATATATATTGTTTTCGTAGTATAGTTTTTTTTTTTCGTCAATCCCCGCATCTATCTTGCTGTTTTGTATTTAATTTTTTGATTCTGTCAAACTGACAGTTTTTTTTGAGGACGAATCATATTCTTTGCTAGAAAAAGCGACTCTTAAACAATAAAACTAGGTATATAGGACTTCTTATCTAGATTAAAAAGATAATACTATAATTTGTCAGCAATCGTGTTACAACTTTTATAAACTTTATAATATAGTATATGCATAAATGTATACCGTTTGAAAAAGATTCCTAAAACCTTTTTCTTATTTAAATTAGGTGTCAAATATGCATGAACAAACTTTTCGGTGTAAAGCATATCTAAAACTCTCCAACTAGCATATGCATAATCAAAACGTCGTTGCTGGATATCTAAGATCTATAATTACACTATAAATGACAAAAACTATAACTATAAATATTATCAATGCAGGCATAAAAAAAATACTATTAGCAAGTATAACGCAATTTTTTTTACTTGAGTAACTATGGCGAAAGAGTCGACTGTTAATTTTGCGTGTTATTTCTATTTTCGTCATGATTTTTTAGTAATTATCTCATTTCTGTTACCTATAAATTACTTCAGTATCTAAAACAAAAAAAAAGCGAAAACGAGTTGCTAGCAAACAAATAATCTGCAAAGAAATTTACAAATAAAACTGTAAATCTATAACGTAAAACAAGCCGGAATACAAGGCATATATGAAAAAAATAGATATAAAAAGTAAAAGCACAATCCGTAAAATTTTGAACATATACTTTATTTTTTGTACAAAAATTCTAGTCTTTTTTTTGTGTTGTCAGCTTAATTGCAAATAATTAATTATTGTTATTTTTTTCTTTTATCTGATGATTTCAGTTAAGACTCCAATTGTAAGAAATATGGTTTATAATAATTGCTCTCAACTGTAATTTTGTATAATGGTTGTGTTTATCCGGCAATGCGCGCAACAAAAAATTGGTTAACAAAAGTATTCATTTGGTCTCATAACTTCACATATAAATAAATATTGTTTTTTTTTTATGATATATTTGTCTTTAAAATGAGAAAAATATACATGCATTGTTTTAAACTCAATTGCAAAATATGCATTTTTTATAACATACGTCATTTCTTTATTCTTTTATAGCGCATAAAAAGGTTACATATCGAGAAGAATGTAAGTTACGACAAATCAAAAGTATTTAAATAATAAAATGATGTCATGTATGTGAAAAAACGTAATACAAATAATAGAATTAGAAAGTGTTTTTTATAGCTTTTATTATTTTAGTAATACCTGTTTTGCATTAGAAAATAATATTAATAATGTATAATCCGACTGCCTAGTAGTTAACAGAAAAAAACAGTATTTGCAATGTTTATTTTATAGTCCATGGCGGTATTAGTTTTCCTGATTATAATGCAGTGCCAAGAATCGTCTTATAATCTTTTATTACTGCAAAAAGTAGTTGTATCACGCTTACGATATTTTTTAAAGTGCAAAAAAGCCTAGACTGTTACAAGGCCTTAATTTTGTTTTTTTCATGTTGAAATGTTTATCTTCGCTGCATTGTTTTTTTTATTTGAAAGAAAAATACAATAAATTTATCAAACAAGAACAAAATCATAGTTCATTACAAAAAGTCTTCTACGGCAGTTTCTAATACATTTTAGTATTATATTTATATTACCAGTAGGACCTATAAATTAAAAAAATTTAGAGTTTTTACATCAAATAATCGGCAGTAAAAACATAATACAAACAACAATGCTTTTAACTATCAAAATGGCTTTGTTTGTGTAAGTTAAAGGTATTATATATACTTAAGTTCTGCGTAAGACACTATTAAATCTATTTAAATACAACTTAAACTATAAATTACTATGTTACACGCGCTTTTGTAAAAAAAAAAGTATAAAATTGCGTACAATGCACCTTTATCGTTCGATTCAGTTTAAAGGCAAGATGCAACGAAAATTTAGTATATATCCAAACGACGATAGACCTGCATACGAGCGACGTACAAGTAAATACACGTATATAAATGTGTGTTGACAGCATGTAGAAAAATGCGCGGAAGAAAAAGTTTACGCAAAATTACGACTTAGAAAAAAATCTGTGTTTGAAATTTAGAGAAATGTGAAGCTTTTAATAGTGATGCAATTTTTTGGTATTTTTGTCTGATAAGCACAGTCTAATATTTGTATTAGTTTTTAAACTTGACCACGCTATATATGTATCTTTTAACGAGGTAAAAATCTTCTGTGACATAAGATAAGTTTTTTAAGGGAAAATTTTGCGAAAAACAGAGTATAAGTAATTTTTTAATGTAAGTGATAATTTACATATAAAATAAAGTTTCTTATATGCATTATAAATTATTAATATGGATGAAGGAAATAAGTAAAACACTGTCTTTGGTAATACAAAAGCAGTTGCCGGTTTTTTACTACCCTAAATCATAAAATCTATCAGCTTTTCTCGCAACAAAAAACTTTTTTTCATGTGTTAATTTCGACGCCTCGTCGTCCGATTTGTTTTTTTGTTAAGTAATTTTTACATTTTTATTGTATAAAATTATAATAATTTGCAAGGAAGATTTAATTATTATACTTATAATAAGAAATATATAAAGCTTATAGATAAATAATATGCACAAAAAAAACATATTTTTTTTTATAAAACTATAAGACAAAGAATGTTTAGTTTAGTGTCATGATTAACCTTTAAAACTATGTGTAGTAAAATCAAAAAAATAGATATGTATTTATTACAGCTTGATTTTAGTTATACGTTGCTTTTTGTAAGAAGAAATACAATTTAATATGATTAGATCTAAAACATACACTGAAAACGACTTTAAACGGTAGCTAATATTTTTTTCTTGTCTTTAATAGTGTTTTTTGAAATACTATATAAAAAATCACATTGTTTTTGTTGGAGTGTGTAAAAGTGTATCTACAACATTTATGAAGTATATAATTCTTTTTTAAATCTAAAAAAATAAGTTTTATGCTAAATTACTTTTTACATTGGCAATTTTGCTAAAAAAATAGATGCAAATATTTTTATAAACAAAAAATAGTCAGAAATATGTTGTATAAAACATATAAAAAACTATAAAAGCTTAAATAATTTTTTATTTTGTAATGCTGGCAGTTGACTTGTTTTCAAGCTGCATTTATATTGCCAATTCCTAGTTTGACCGAAAATAAGCTATAATCGGCTAAAAATGCCTGTTTTTTTAGTCCTTATTTTCGTTAAAAAAAGGAATCGGCTATAATTGATTGCGAAATGCATATAAAAACAGTTCGTATGTGTTTTCTTGTTAAAAAAATTGTATTATAAGCTTTTTTTGCATAATTAGCTTTAACAATTATTTATTTACACAGACACTAATAAATGTTTTTTTGTATAAAAAACAACATATAATCTAGATATTTTATAAAGTCGTATCTTCGCATTTACATAGTAACGATGACGTTCGAACAATAAACATGTTGAAAAAAAGTTTACTCGTTAATTTAATTTGACCCCTTACATTTTATCACTCGCAAACTGTAAAGTAATTAACCAAAAAGGAACACCACGCAACCTGCGAAAACAAACAGTAACCACTGCCTTTGTAATTTTAACTGATGATCTTACCTATATCATCCTTTTAAATTTAGCTTGTTTCGAAAATTATATTTGGCATAAAAAATCTTTGCCATTGCACATTTAGATACCTTTGCAAGTAATATTTACCTTTTTACAGTCGCTTTCATAATTGTTAAATCTATAAATTTTGTCTGTTTATTTTCTTGTTAAAAGTTATATGCTTTAAAAAATCCAAGTTTTATTATTTGAGATAAAACAGAGAATATACACATCTTATTTTTTTTTTGTCTTTTTTTGTAGAGGTTAATGTATACTTGTGTAAAATGTATTACATAAAAAAAAAGTAAGAAATAGTATAAATATTAAAAATGAAACTATAGGTCGTCTTAAACAAATCCAAAGCAGCTTTAAGTGTTATATAGATGCGTTTATAATCTCACAAACATCATATTTAAGTTTATCTTATATGTAGATTATATACTTAAATATTGTTGTTAGTATAAGAATATATTTAATGATATCCAATCAATACAATTTTATAAATCCCGAAAATATATAAATCCTTATTTTAGAACTTTTTTGAAATTTAGGCGCAAAGCGTGAAAAAAAATCAGCCTGACTATACATTAAAAAAATTAATACAGGCTTGAAATTTGTTATAATGACCGTTTTTATGTTTTTTAATGGTACTGCCATGTTCTAAAAGTTAGTTTTTCATTAGAGATCTAGCATATACATCTGAAAACTTAATATTTATGTACTTTGCAATAAATAAACTGTAAACATGAAGAGTGTATGATAAGGATGCATTTTAGCATGTTTGCAACAAGTGTTGACAGGATTTGTGGCAACTTAGGCACTATTTTCAACTTTAAAAATCCAATAGTTAGAACCAAAATGAACAAAAATTGTATTGAAACAAATTATGAGCACAAAAAATTATTTATATAAGAAATACACGCTATAGCTGCCCAGTATACAATTTTTAAATGTTTTTTTGCTAACAAAATGTTATTTCCGGAATTAAATATATATGCCTGTTGCTTTAGATTATGCATAAATTGCTTTTTATAAAAACTCGATTCTATGACGTATTATGTTTGCCTTTTGCGTTTTTTTTTGTGAGTGCGCTTTTTATTTAGATTTTTTAGCCATACGTTCATAATTGCGTATATTTTATAATAGAAATGCCAAAAAAAACAAAATTAGACTAAAAAAGTCAATATTATAAACATAAGCTAGTGCATCAAGGCAAAATCAAAAAAAAATTAAACAATAGTTTTACAAGTTATTATTTGAATACTTTGCATTTTTAGTAATAATTCATGTATGCAACTAACAAAGAGCTTACTGATAAATCATTAAAAATAGCCGGTAATTCGTATGTGCAATGGTAAATATATAAAAATAGTATACACGGGTAACGTGTTTCTTTTTTCTACATAGGGGTTCTACTTTGCTTCGTTGAATAAGTATGTACAAAAATACGTTATTGCCGCTGCATTTTTTGCTTTACACGTACTTTTTGTTACATTTGAGATCTCTTTTTTTAATATCGTTTATAATTATATACAAAATTGCGTATTTAAAATATCTTTTAATCTGAAAAACAAAAAATCATTTGAACCGAGCAGTATCACCTAAAAAGATAACCAACATTTTGGCACTTTTAAAAACACCAGAAATGTCAAAAAAATGTAGAAAACACCTAAAATGGCACTACTGGTTGCAACGCAGTTTCGACTTGAAAGCAACTTACAACAACCATTTTTAGCTACCTCGACATTTATTATGGATATCTAATTACTTAAACCCATAATTGACTAATTAACAAAAATTAACTCTGCATTCTTTACATAATAAAATCGAATTCCGAAATATAAAAAAATTATTCCTTTGTAATTTTATTGTTTTTTTTCAATTTTTTTTTTAATATTACTTTTCTTCTGTCAGTAATTACATAAAAAAATGTTTACAACAAGCTAAATCGAAATCACTTTTAGTTTTCTATCTAAAAGCTGTTTTTTTTTTGTGATTGATCTTATAATAAGGTGGTTTTATGCGTGTTTGTTACTGTTATAGTTTTTTGGGTTTTTTGTTTAGATTTAAAAGCGCTTATATCTGAAACCAATTTTACTAATATATAGCAAAAAAAAGTAAATATGGTTACTCACAACTCATTTTATCAAAAATATAAAAGGTAAGCCAAACATATAAGACATATATTTATCTGTACATATACACAGTCTTTTTAATCCCCGTCATTTTACCAATTTTGTAACAAAAAACAATACCAGTGTTTACTCATAGTATTTTTGCAGCGTTATAGCACAGTATTTGCTTTTTTGCATTTTATTGAGAAACGCATAAATTATGTATAAAGAGCTCTAAATATTTTGCAACATCTAAAAGCAACCCTTCCATTGCATTTTATATGACTTTACTGTAGAATATATGCGATACCGTCTTATAACTGCTTAAAGGCAACGAAAACTGCATTTATGCTGTATACGGGTTACGTAAATCCGCACGGGAATGTATCTTTATGTAAGATAGTATGTTTGATATATATGTGTACAGTGGATTACTTAAAAACGCTAAAACGAAATAAAAAAAATAGATTTCTAGATAGAGTTTCGCGTAAAATTTATGGAATTATTTTTTCTGTTATTAAGGAAAATTCTGTATTATTAGACGGAAATCCATGTAGATTATGTTATTTAAAATAAAAAATTAAAAAAAATTTATCAAAATGAAATAATATATATTACAATCAAAAACCTTATTTTATTGAATTTGGTGTCGGAAAATGCCACACTGATATAAGCCAAATGTACAACTTATCCCGGACTTTGAATGTATCTAATGCATAAACTGCGCAAATAAGAAATTTATATTACCCTTTATAACATCGTATTGACCAAAACTATAAAAATTATGTAAAGCAAGTTCCCGCTTCCATTTTATATTTTGCATTTTAAACGTACTTTAATTTTCAAAAAAAGTAAAATGATAGTAAAAGCTGCGAGTACAGTAAATTATTCATGTTGATTTTGTTTTGCAATTTTTTACTTTATAATGAAGACATTCTACCAACTATAAAGCATTTTTCACAGTGTTAAGACACAATATTTTTATCTATATCTTTGACATGTTTTAACGGCATTCACGTGGGAATATAAAAAAAAAACATTTTTTCATATGCATTTATTAAACAAGCGATCTATTTTAAAAATTAGTAATATTTTTTTGCTAACATTAAAGTATAAAATAAACGTATAAAAATGCATATATTTTGTTTAACAAATTCTTAAACATTTTTATGGAAGTAAAACACAACCATTGTAACGTAGATTGCTTGCAAAATCAAATTTAACTTATTTATATATTTTTTTTATATTTTAAAATTGCCTAGTAATCCAGTTTAAAAACAATCTGTATGTAAAAAAATAGACATATTACTAAAAACAGATTTGAGTTGCGTAATTATTTGTGTTACACGGCAAATTATGCATTTATGCAATTCCATATAGTATTTTAATATTCATTTTTATCATTTAATAAAATGCTTTTGTACTTTTTGTATATATGCAGTTTCTATTAGTTGAATCTTGAAATAGGGCAACATCTACTTTTTAATTCATTGTTTTTTTTTGCTAGTTTTACATGCAAAAGACTAAAGCCGTGTCCCAAAATCTTATTATAATAACTTTTAATGATAATAATGAACACAAAATATGGTCAAAAAATTGTGCA